>JBBPOE010000689.1:0-15382 GCA_038091295.1 Tylopilus felleus | reverse complement strand
ACGCCTAACCCTAACCCTAGTGTGTGAACCGACTCCTTCGTCGGGTCTGCCGCTTTGCCGAGCGGAGTCCGAAAATAGGTCGACCAATCGACCCCTTCGCATGACGGTGCTCCCCCTTTACTTCTCTACCGAACATGCAGCCAGAATGAACAGCCTTATTAATCACTCGCAAATATCATGCTCATCTCCACTCTATTTTCTACCCTTCGATATCCACGTAGTCCAGCCGTCTCAGACAGCGCACGTATACCCCGTTCACGAGCAACGTCTCGGACCGGCTTGCTCAATCTTACTGGCGTACACCCAATCAATCCGGCCTACCATTTTCACAAGCAGTATGTCAAGATTGTCGACCGATACTGAGTTGGATATATCAAGTTCCCAAGCTTGGTTAGCGTTGATTCAAGTTATCGTGCAGCGTCAGCGCGTCACGGACACCCAGCACCGTCCGCGCCAGATTTGATTTATCGCATCGACTTCAGCCATGAGGCCTTGAGGTTTTTAGATGACTGCTGATGTTTTTTTCTTATCAGCTGAAAGACTGTCGAGCTCCCTGAGAAAGTCAGCCTGCATGGACCTTTGCTCTCCGCAAACGAGAAACGAAACAAACCGCATGAACTAATGATTGTTCTTGATCATTCCTCATGTATTCAGCGTTCGGATTCTTGGCAAGCCAGGAGGTCAAAGACGCTGGAGTTGGAAATCTTTCAAGACCGTTTGTGTCACTGTTTAGCATCACTGTCGTAGTATCAAGTCCGAGTCACTGACTACTCCGCGACAGAGTGCCTCGCTCTTTGTTGGGTGCAAAGATACATTGATGCAGTGTGTTCGGGGGAGACCCTTGCAAAGTAAGAGCATCTTCCTAGACTGCCTTCCATATCATGCTGGCAACGGTATAGCTGGGGGTATAGTTCAAGTGCCATGCATGATGTATCTCGCCCTGTACACCGATAGACTATAGTGACAAATGAAAGGAATCCAAAGGGTCTGCGATCATGCAAAGCGGGTCGCTAGGTAACATCCCCCATGGGCAGCCCTACTATGATGCGCTCGTCGCAGATACTACGGGCTGTTCTGGCGCGATGACACATTATTGTACGCTGCGAGTCAGACTCCGGGGCCACTGTACTCCCCTGTCGCTCCGATTGCCTCGAGTCTCGAGACGCTCTACGGAGAGCTGCAAAATCCGGACCTTACTTCGCTCAGTATCTGGATGAGTACTATCTTCCTAGTCGGTTCTTGGTACCCTGTACGTTGGCTGGACGAAGCGACGCCTGCCAGTGGCTGCCAAGCCAGTTCGCTCCTTAGAAGATCAATTCTTAAACAGAGATACACAGAGTCGGTGATATCGACAGCCTGCCAGTAAAGAAAATCATGGCTGAAAGCAAAAGGAAATGAAGAAAACAAGAAGAGCATGGCGTAAGCAAGGTCTCGAAGTTGTTCATCAAAGCAATGATCAGAAACTCTACAAGCCCACCGAAAGAAAACAATGTCGAACTACGAAAGCCTCATCAAAGCACTTCCAGTACGCGCACGCTGGACTCCAGCGTGTTCAGCACTGCCGGCGTGATCTCCTCCAACTTGACCATGATAAGAGTCTCTGCGGCAACCCTCCTGTACGTTGCAACTTCGCCAGGGTTCTCCGCGAGCAACAGCGCACAAAATGGTTGGCTCAGTCGAACGACGACGCGGAGGGCTCGCATCTCTTTGTTTGTCAGCGGCACATGTGTTGGGGGTGGGGGAGATGGTGCTCCTTTGGGGTGTGCGGCACTCCATCCAGTAAACGGCAAAAAGCGGTCAGCGAACCGACCCATTCGTGTTTTCGGAGCTGCCCCAAGAGTATTTGAAGAACCAGCGAATGAAGGTGGCTCGTCAAACAAAAAAAGATTCATCGTCGGCATTTTCCTCGGGTATTGTCTCGATTACACTCCCAACAGGGGGTTGGTCGAGGAGAAAGTCAAGCCATGGGTGAACGAGGTAAAGAGAGTTGAACTGAGAGAGATTTTCTTCAGTGCTGATATTCACGATCCCGAGCGCATCTGTCCGTGCATGGAACACACGCCCTTCAGCGTTCCGAGTGGCCGTTACAGCGCCAACTTTGAAAGTGAGGCATGGAAGCTTCATTCGTTGTTCTGAAAATGACGCCACAGGAAGTTCATCAAGTCGGTTGTGCAACTTCATGAGATCCAGTGAAGAGGCATATAACTTGGCGATGATCTTGTCCATCTCGGTGGTTGCGATCATGGGTGGGATGTGTGAGGGTGGCAGCTGCTTGAACACGGTGATGTCGGTCGGGAGGCAGCTATTGAAGCTCCCGGATTTCCCTGTCCAGAAAAGGATGCTTGTGTCTCCCGAGCTCGTGAGTAGCTGCGCCAACACTCGCCCGAGGGCAAGGTCACCCTCCCCGTACATCACCGGCAAGGACATGGAGAATATTCCGAGCAAGGAATATGCGGCATCCTCAACGAAAGTCGTCCGCTGTGTCGATGCTAGACAGAGCTT
Organism: Tylopilus felleus; assembly: GCA_038091295.1. Taxonomy (NCBI): domain Eukaryota; kingdom Fungi; phylum Basidiomycota; class Agaricomycetes; order Boletales; family Boletaceae; genus Tylopilus; species Tylopilus felleus. Next base: position 12,880 of record JBBPOE010000689.1, on the reverse strand, counting down.
CTGTCGTATGTCGTCCATGCCTGGTCGGAGTGCCATCAACGCTTGCGCTGATACACCAGTTGCCTCTCCCATCTCCGAGATAATCTTAGGCGACTCCTTGTGGTTAGGAATGTCGAGATTCATGTACAGCGTCCAGTCCTTGGCGTAGAACCGGACCACCTTGGATGCGTGATATGCCTGCAATGTCCAGGCCTGGGTGTTCCAGATGCTCCTCATCAGATCGCCACGCCGCGATGGAGAGAGAACATCAAATAAAAAGACAATGGTCAAGGCGGACTCCTCGTACCACTTGAACATGGCAACCAATGCCTCTTCTAGCACGAAGTGGTCTGCTTTATTGATACAACATGTATCACTCCATGCCCATTGCAACCCAGCATCCTGCACGATCTTGCAGAACATCCTCAATTTGTCGTGGGTGGGAGATTCCTCGAGTTTGTACACCACCATGCGTATGACTTGCTCGAACAGAGGTTCATTGTCCTCCCACTTGTGCGAGAACATCCCATAACGATAATACTCTGTAACGTCATGCTCGATGCGGACGTGATCAATGCGGGTCGTCATGGAGGAGACCAAGTTGTTGAAGACCGAGAGTGACTCAAATGACGCGGCCTGTTCAGATTTGTCACAAAGCCGGCCAGAGAGGGTGTTGATGAGCACTGGTGGCGAGTCGCGGATGGCATCCTGAACAACCTTCCGGATGGTCTTTCTCGTCTCTCCTGGATCGACGTACTGACAAAGAAGCGCTGGGAGGTAAGGTCAGTATATGCTCTTTGACATGGTGTCGACACCCTCACCGCGAATCTCTGGATCAGACGACTCCAACATCCTTAAGCGCATCACCTCAAATGCATCGAATGCGTTTTGATAATCTGCAGCTTCGTGTAATGCAGCATGCTTCCTCTCGTAGCCCCATGGAGATAGTGGATCCAGTTCGATTACCTGGTGATCATCCATTAACGAGAACTAGTTTATGCAACAGAGCAATGCACCTTGTTCGCGTCATTTAGCGCCTCCACCCAAAGGCCTTTGGCCATGTATGCCTGGCTGCGTTTACTCAAGAGATTTCGTAGTGTGGCGGGTTTGAGCACCTGTGAAGTAGGATAATGAAACACGGCACCACCATGCCGTTCGTCGCTCACTGTGGTGTCCCCACTACTCTTTAGTTTCTCCACGCAACGTCGTCTGAAGTCTAGAGTACAATGGACATGTCAATGATACATACATCTTATGTAAAACCACTCACCGAAAACCCATTCAGACTGTTTATCGGGTGTATTTTCATACTCGACCAGTTCGTCCACCATCTGGCGAAAACACTTGCTAGCATCCATTGTGCGGCCAATTGTCTCGAGACGCTCATATATAGCCCGGTAGAGTGTGAATCTCGAAACGATGAACTTGAAAACAAGAGTGTCAGGGCCACGGGTGGACATGAGAGCAAAAGGTGATAATCACATCGACCGCAGAAAGCAGGGCATCTTTCCACGAGTAATGAGCCAATTTTGCTTTGGCCCATTCCCTCAAAAGTGGTGTGAGGGTAGCGTGAACGGTCACCATGTCACCATCTTCAGTTGGAGTCGAGACCGCGCCGCCATCACTTTCAGGAGCGGAGAGACATCGGTGGGTAAAGTCTGCAAAGAAGTTTTGAATACATGGAACACAAGTGGGTACAGTATCAACTCACCAGAAACCCATTTCGTGATCAGTTCGCTCGTATAGACCTCCTCGTCAAAATTATTTACCATCTCAAGCAGAGATTCGTCTGCATCCTTCCCACGACCGGCTACATATAGGGCTACACAAAGGCGCTGCCGGACTGTGATGTGAAAATTATCAAATTTCCATCCCGACATCTGTCAGAGGTTATAGTGAGCAATTCCGACACGTTGCACTAGACCGATTAGGGGAAATTACCAACGACACCACCAAAGGCAGTCGAATCTGACAATGGTGTACTTGCGCACGTGCACGTTCGAATAAGTCGATCGCACTCTCGTAGTCGCCACTCTCCATGTGTGTGTTTCCTAGCAGAAGATACATGTAAGCCTTTTTGAAACGTCAGTTGTGATATCCGTCACACAGTAGCAGACCGTGCACGTGCCCGAATCGTATGGCATGTTAAGACGATAGCCTAAAATGTATTAGCAATTGACCGGAGACCACGTGCAGGAATACAGACCTTGGTGGGGAAGGGGAGGGGAATGTGAGATGAATGGGAGTGCTCGAACGCGATATCGCATGCCAGGTAAGCCTTGTCCTTTTCGCCCTTGCCAATATGAGCTAGACTTTTTGCAATGTAGGCAATCATGGACGGTTGAGCATCGATGGCCTTGGAACGACTTGGCGTCAGCGTCAATGAATGTGAAAGTAAAGCAAGTAGCACCATTTGGGCATCGACAAGCGCCTCGTCCCAGTGTTGCAAACGAGCGCGTACGAGAGCTCGAGCGGCGAGAAAATCGTAGTCCGGAAGCTGATGCTGGTGTATCACGGTGGTCGGTAACGCCTCTGCATCTTCGAGCTGATCGTTCTTCCATGCATCGAGCGCAGCGTCGTCAATCTGAATTTCTGATTCCTGGAGGGTGGAATGCACACGAGACGACGGGAATGAAGAGCAGGGTCAGGCATGTCATAGTCCAATGAGGATACCTACTCACAATAAAGTAAGATAGACTTTCGGTAATGATTGTCCCGTAACATCCACCAATTGCGAGAGACCTGTTATCGGGAGATAGCGCAATTGAACATATTTCCTCAGTGTGTTCGATGAGACCGATCTGCAAGTGGGTTGACGTGTCCCAAAAGGTGACAGAACGACTTGTCGAATATGCGATAAATTTGCCATGTCTAGGTATAGCAATGCACGAGTAGAAGTCGCTATTTGGAACTGGCCATTCAGAGACCGTTGAACCGGTGGATGCGTCTAGTTGCTTGATTTTACTGCCAGATACGACAAAGAGGTGGTTATTGAACCACCAGAGACAGTTGTTGTACCAAGAGATCACCATTGCTGGGATGTCGACGAGTAAATGACCATCTTTGCTATCCCAGACTTGAACTGATTGAGACGTAGCTCGCGATTCGATCACCGTCGGACGAAAACGTGGCTGCCCTCAACGGCCTCAACCCTTGCTTGTGTTTGAGTGTGTGTATCTTTTTGCCACTCGCGACATCCCAAATTGTGGCCGTGCCGTTCCAAGACCCCGAAACGAGTTTTGTCGAATCCAGAGAGAAATCGACGGCTTTGATATCCTCCCAGTGCTGCCAGACTGTTTCGTATGTCTCGCCGTCCCACACGAACACTTCGCCCCTCCATGTACTCCCCGCGATCCATTTCCCGTTATTCGACACAGCGAGACAGAGGACATCCTTCGCTTCGATCGTTGCCACTCGTTGGCCGTCTTGCACTCCCAACACTTGAACGTTCTGGTTGAAACCACCACTCAAGAGATGCTCGCCATTCGCCGAAAATGTCACCGCACATAGGCCCCTACTGGCGTTGATTTTGATCGGCAGGGAACGCTCTTGTCCAGCTGTCAGTATCAATGCGGCCCCATCTTCTCAATACGCACCCGTCACTGTTGTCGACGACATGGACAACGGCACAATCTAGCGAAACAAGGATGTGAGTCAGTGGAGAAGCGGTGGTCCGTACGCCCCCTTCGCACGTTGCTCCTCCCTCATATAGATCAGTACCCACGCTCCATGTCTTGGGCGCTCGTTCAGGTTGTCTCCCAAGATTCTGCATCATGAAATATGCATACAAACGACCACCTGCGCGGCCGACACGTCGTTAACCACTTCATCGTGAGTCATCAGCGGAGACATCTGCTTGACGCAACCAAGCGAAATATCGCATTTCACAGAGCAGATGATGTACGCTATGTCCGTATACCTCATTCCCGTTATTCCTATCCCGATCACGCTATTCCTCCGAAGAATGGACCGTCATGCCCACTCGTAGCCATCATTCCATCTTAGGATGATACTCAACGACTTGTTCTAGTTTGCGACACAACTCTCGACAATCGGCTCTCCCGGTCTTGCTCATTTTTGCTTCGAATGAGCTCGTTCAGATTTGTAGTACTTGGTACTCTAGATATGCTATGCAGACGATCGTCTATGTGTGGACAATCCAAGGGGTTGTGTAACACGCTGTCGTGAAACTGAATAATGTACCATGTTCCATGCACGACATGCTATTGCGTTCGCAGGTCAAGCGAACACGTTTCGCTGCGGCGAGTTTAACACGACCTTCCGAGACGATCAAGACGTCGTCCTTGTCCACGTCCGTGTCGACCCATGCCATCCGCATCCGCATCCGCACCCCCCCTTCCAAGCTATTGTGCACAACCGTCATCGGCATGAGCGGCCGTCCGGCGCTCTGTTCCTGGCTTTCACCTGGGAAGAAGACAACGCGGAGGACGAGACATCGGCTACGTCTCCAAACGCGACGCTCTCACGGTCGTTCTCCCGATCCTTGAATACCATCGTCCGTTTGGCACTCCCGCTCCCGCAGGACCTTGATCTCATGTAGATGGGCACTGCGCGCCCACCATTTCGCAGAGCGTCCTTGTGGGTGGCTCGACGTCGACGAATGCGATCGTGTGAGGGGTTTTGCACGAGGGAACGTATGTGGGTTGACCAACGCGAGTGGACGGGATTTCGTGGGGGTACGAAAGACTGTCGAGGCGTGCACGCGACTACGCGAGGATGGCGCCATCCATGCAACGGGCAACTTGAAAGCCCTCAGCGGTTGTTGATAGCTGTGAGGGTGTAATTTGGCCTTGGGATCCGGACTGCTTGGGAACAAAAGGCGGTTGTCCGTGGCTGGTCATGGGCATCATATCATGTTAGAAAGGCTTCTCGATTAAGAAGGTGGTACTCACTAGTTGCTTTCTCAGCTTTCATATTCTCAATCTGTTCAGCTGGGCTACGACTTCGTCTCCTGAGCGGGTTCCAGTCATCTGTACTACTCACAAAGCTGAGGCTCCGAACACCCCATTGATCGATGCATGGTCGGAAGAGGATGGAGATTCTCACCTTCAGTGATCCGTAACCCATGGTGTATATGATAGTTACCTCGTCTGTGAGATAGTGGGCGCGAGAAAGGAGCTCGCCGTGTTCGAGCTCCAATGGTAGCGTTTGTTGTCCCGATTCATGGACATTTGTGCCTGCATTCGACTCTAGACAAACACAACAAATCTGTTAGGCATGCATTGGCCAATGGAATCCGAACACTTACGACGCTCTCGAACCTGCCGACTTCCTCGTTCAACTTCCTCGGTTCCTCCCGCACGTTTGTTCCTCTACATACCGCGCGTATTGGGTATGATTCACTTCGAGCGATCCAAATACCCATGACGTATCGTGTGTCAACATTGTCATTACGGGATCCAAGAATCACTGGGGTGATGTTGGCGAGGCATGGATACAGCGAGTGACGCGAACAATGGAGACAAAGGCCAGAGCTTTCTGACAGCGATTGTAGAGAGCATGATCATGAGCTAGGTCCACCGTCCGATGAATCAGGTATGGGACAACTCGGTGACTTGGGGTGCGTTTGGTTTTCAGGACAGAGACGGATGGGAAATCCAACAGGCGGGGATACCCCACTCCAAACGAAGAGCCCGATGCAAGAGTCACGTTTGATCCTGCACGTGGAACCGGCGTTGACCGTGCGGGATGGTGGCATCCATGCACCTGACGACGGACGCGTCTCTCGGATCAAAGAAGCGTACATCTCAGTCAGGCTATGCAGGTGCATGGAGCACTTAACCTTTTTGTTTTTCAATGGGCCGGAGCATTAGCCTCGATGTCGGTTTGTCGCAACACGACGTTCTTGTGGTCGTTCTTGAATACCATCGCCAGTTTGGCACCCCCGCTCCCGCAGGACCTTGATGGGCACTGCGCGCCCACAATTTCGCAGGGCGTCCTTGTGGATGGGACGAATGCGATCATGTGAGGGGTTTGGCACGAGGGAGCGTATGTGGGTTGACCAACGCGAGTGGACGGGATTTCGTGGGGGTACGAAAGACTGTCGAGGCGTGCACGCGACTATGCGTGAGACGTTTGGCCTCGTTTTGAGCAGTTCACTCTTGAGAAGATCAATTCAGAAATATACAGTGTAGTAATCGGTGATATCGACAACGTGCCAGTAAAGAAAATCATGGCTGGAAGTAAAAGGAAGTGAAGAAAGAGAAGAGCGCGCCGTAAGCAAGGTTTCGAAATCGTTCATCAAAAAAGCAATGATCAGAAATTTTACAAGCCCACCGAAAGAAAAGAATTACAAACTACGAAAGCCTTATCAGAGCACTTCCAGTACGTGCACGCTGGATATCAGCGTATTCAGCACTTCCGGCGTCATCTCCTCCAACTTGACCGTGATAAGAGTCTCTGCGGCAACCCTCCTGTACGCGCAATTCCGCCAGGGTTCTCTGCGAGCAACAGCGCACCAAATGGTTGGCTCAGTCGAGCGACGACGCGGAGGGCTCGCATTTCCTTGTTTGTCAGTGGTATAGGTGCAGGGGATGGGAGAGATGGTACTTCTTTGTGGCGTGTGGCACCCCGTCCAGTAAACGGCAGCAAAAAGCGGGCAGCGAACCGACCCTTTCGTGTTTTCGGGGCTGCCTCAAGAGTATTTGAAGGACCAACGAACGAAGGTGGCTCGCCCAACGAAGAAGATTGATTGTCGGTATTTTCCTCGGATATTGTCTCAATCACACTCCCAACAGGGCGTCGGTCGAGGAGAAAGTCAAGCCATGGGTGAACGAGGAAAAGAGAGTTGAACTGAGAAAGATCTTCTTCAGTCTCGATATTCACGATCCCGAGCGCATCTGTCCGTGCACGGAACACACGCCCTCCAGCCTTCCGAGTGGTCGTTACAGCACCAAGTTTGAAAGTGAGGCATGGCACCTTCATTTGTTGTTCTGAAAACGACGCCAAAGGGAATTCATGAAGTCGTTCGTGCAGCTTCGTGACCAAAGTGAGATTCAGTGAAGAGGCACGTAACTTGGCGATGATCTTGTCCATCTCCGTGCTTGTGATCACGGGTGGGATGTGTGAGGGTGGCAGCTGCTTGAACACGGTGATGTTGGTCGGGAGGCAGCTATTGAAGCTCCCAGATTTCCCGGTCCATGCAAGGATACTTGTGTCTCCCGAGTCCGTGAGTAGCTGCGCCAACACTCGTCCGAGCGCTAGGTCCCCCTCCCCATACACCACCGGCAACGATATTGAGAATATTCCGAGTAAGGAATATGCGGCATCCTCAACGAAAGTCGTCCGTTGTGTCGATGCTAGACAGAGCTTCTCTCGTATGTCCTCTAAGCCTGGTCGGATTGCCATCAGCGCTGGCGCTGATACATCCATTGCCTCTTCCATCTCCGAGATAATCTCAGGCGAGTCCTTGTGGTTAGGAATGTCGAGGTTCATGTACAACTTCCAGTCCTTGGTGTAGAACCGGACCACCTTGGATGCGTGATATGCCTGCAATGTCCACGCGCAAATGCTCCTCATCAGGTCGCCACGCTGAGATGGAGAGAGAACATCAAAGAGAAAGACGACCGTCAAGGCAGATCCCTGGTACCACTTGAACATGGAATCCAGCGCCTCTTCTAGCACAAAGTGGTCTGCTTTATTGATACAGCATGTATCACTCCACGCCCATTGCAACCCGGCATCCTGCACGATCTTGCAGAACATCTTCAGTTTGTCGAGGGTGGGAGATTCCTCGAGTTCGTACACCACCATGCGTATGACTTGTTCGAAGAGAGGTTCATCGTCCTCCCAGTTGTGGGAAAACATCCCGTAACGATAGTACTCTGTAACGTCATGCTCGACGCGGACGTGATCGATGCGGGTCATCATGGAGGAGACCAAGTTGTCGAAGACCGGGAGTGACTCGAATGACACGGCCTGTTCAGCTTTGTCACAAAGCTTGCCAGAAAGGGTGTTGATGAGCACTCGTGGCGAGTCGCGGATGGCATCCTGAACAGCCCTCCGGATGGTCTTTCTTGTCTCTCTTGGATGAATGTACTGGCAATGAAGCGCTGGGAGGCAAGGTCAGTATATACTCTTCGAAATGTTGGCGACACCCTCACAGTGAATCTCTGGATCAGATGATTCCAACATCCTTGAGAGCATCACCTCGAATGCATCAATTGCGTTTTGATAATCTCTAGCTTCGTGTAATGCAGCATGCTTCCTCTCGTAGCCCCACGGAGACAGTGGATCCAGTTCGATTACCTGGCGATCATCTATTTACGAGAACTAGTTTATGTAACACAGAGCAACGTACCTTGTTCGCGTCATTTAGCGCCTCCACCCAAAGCCCTTTCGCCATGTATGCCTTGCTGCGTTTGATCAAGAGATTTTGTAGCGTACCGGGTTTGAGCACCAGTGAAGTAGGATAGTGGCAGATGACACCACCATGCCGTCCGTCACTCACTGCAGTGTCCTCACTACTCTCCAACTTCTCCATGCAACGTCGTCTGAAGTCTAGAGTACAATAGTCATGTCAATGATACATACATCTTATGCAAGACCACTCGCCGAAAACCCATTTAGACTGTTCATCGGCGTTTTCACCCTCGACCAGTTCGTTCACCATCTGGCGAAAACACTTGCTAGCATCCATTGTGTGGCCAATTGTCTCGAGACGCTCATATATAGCCCGGTAGAGTGTGAATCTTGAAATGATGAACTTCAAACAAGAGTGTCAGGGCCACAAGTAGACACGAGAGCAAAAGGTGATCCTCACATTGACCGCAGAAAGCAAGGCATCTTTCCACGAGTAATGAGCCAATTTTGCTTTGGCCCATTCCCTCAAAAGTGGTGTGGGAATAGCGTGAACCGTCACCATATTACCATCTTCAGTTGGAGTTGAGACTGCATCGCCATCACTTTTGGGAGTGGAAAGACATCGGTGGGTAAAGTCTGCAGAGAAGTTTTGAATACATGGAACACAAGTGGATACAGTATCAACACACCAGAAACCCATTTCGTGATCAGTTCGCTCGTATAGACCTCCTTGTCAAAACTATTTACCATTTCGAGCAGAGATTCGTCGGCATCCTTCCTACGACCGGCTACGTATAAGGCTTCACAAAGGCGCTGCCGGACTGTGATGTGAAGATTATCAAATTTCCATCCCGACATCTGTCAGAAGCCAAAGTGAGCGATTTCAAGGTTGTACTAGACCGATTAGGGGAAATTACCAACGAGACCACCAAAGGCGGTCGATTGTGACAATGCTGTGCTTGCGCATGTGCACGTTCGAACAAGTCGATCGCACTCTCGTAGTCGCCGCTATCCATGTGTGTGTTTCCTAGCAGAAGATACATGTTAACCTTTTTGAGACGTCAGTTGTGATATCCGTCACGCAGTAGCAGATTGTGCACGTGCCTGAATCGTATGACATGTTGAGTTGCAAACTGCAGCAGTGAGGCTATCCATGTAGGATAACGCATCGTGTTGTTCTCCGGCCATAAACATGATGATAGCCTAAAATGGATCGGCAGTTGACCGGAGACCAAGTACAGGAATACAGACCTTGATGGAGAGGGGAAGGGGAATGTGAGATGCACGGGAGTGCTCGAACGCGATATCGCATGCCAGGTATGCCTTATCCTTTTCGCCCCTGCCGATATGAGCCAGACTTTTTGCAATGTAGGCAATGCTGGATGGTTGAGCAGCGATGGCCTTCGTACGACTTGGCGTCAGCGTCAATGAATGTAAGAATAAAGCAAGCAGCACCATTTGGGCGTCGACAAGCGCTTCGTCCCAGTGTTGCAAACGAGCGCGTACGAGAGCTCGAGCAGCGAGAACATGGTAGCCCGGGTGTTGATGCTTGTATATTGCGGTGGTCAGCAACGCCTCTGTATCTTTGAGCTGATCCTTCTTCCATGCATCGAGCGCAGCGTCGTCGATCAGAATATATAATTCCTGGAGGGTGGAATGCAGACGAGACGATGGGAATGAAAAGCAGGGCATCAGACATGTCATAGTTCAATGAGGCTACGTACTCACAACAATGTGAGATTGACCCTTGGTAATGATTGTCTCATAACATCCACCAATTGCGAGAGAGCTGTTATCGGGAGATAGGGCAATTGAACGGATGTCTTCAATGTGTTCGACGAGACCGATCTGCAAGTGGGTTGACGAGTCCCAAAAGGTGACAGAACGGTTTGTCGAATATGCGATAAATTTGCCATATCTTGGTATAGCAATGCACGAGTAATAGGTGCTACTTGGAACTGACCATTCATAGATTGTTGAACCGGTGGATGCGTCCAGTTGCTTGATTTTACTGCCAGATACGACAAAGATGTGGTTATTGAACCACCGGAGACCGTTTTTGGACGAAGAGGGCTTCGTCATAGGAATGTCGACGAGTAAATGACCATCCTTGCTATTCCAGACGTGAACGGAGTAATAGGTGGCGGTCGCGATTCGATTCCCGTCCGACGAGAACTTGGCTGCAATCACGGATTGCTTGTGATGATGGAGTCCGTATATTTCATCGCCACTCGCGACATCCCAGATTGTGGCTGTGCCGTTCCAAGACCCCGAAACGAGTTTTGTCGAATCCAGAGAGAAATCGACGGCTTTAATGGTCAAAGAATCCTCCCAGTCCTTCCAGACTGTTTCGTATGTCTCGGCGTCCCACACGACCACTTCACCCCTCAATGTCCCTCCCGCGATCCACTTCCCGTCATTCGACACAGCGAGACAGTCGACACCATTCATTTCGATCGTTGCCACTAGATGGCCGTCTTGCACTCGCCACACTTGAACGTTCTGGTCTCGACCACCGCTCAAGAGATGCTCGCCATTTGCTGAGAATATCACCGCACGTAGGTAGCCACTGGCGTTGATTTTGATGGGCAGGGAACGTTCTTGTCCAGCTGTCAGCATCAATGCGGCTCCCTCTTGTCAATACGCACCCGTCATTGTTGACGACATGGGTAGCGACACAATCTAGCGAAACAAGGATGAGAGTCAGTGGAGAAACTGTTGTCCGTACGCCCCCTTCGCATTTTATACACGTTGCTCCTCCCTAATATAGATCAGTATCCACGCTGCATCACCTCGTGTCATGGGCGCTCGTTCAGATTGTCTCCTAAAAGTCCCCCAAGGTTCTGCATCATGAAAATATGCATACAAACGCCCATCTGCACGGCCGACGCGTCATTAACCACCCCCGAGTCATCGTGAGTCATCGGTGGATATATCTGCTTGACGAAACCAAGAGAAATATCCCATTCCACAGAGCATATGACGTACGCTATGTATATATACCTCGTTCCCACTATTCCTATTCCGATCACGCTATTCCTCGGAAGAATGGACCGTCATGCCCACTCGCAGTCATCATTCCATCTTATATCTCGAGGCTTTTACAATTGACACACCTGATATCCAGAGAGCACTCATTCGCCGTATTCGTGGGCAAAGGATTATACCGGCTTGCCCAGATTCAGTGACATTCAGCGAGATCAAATCGTGGCCTTCCGGAGTCGCCCTACATGGACGTCAAGAATCGACCATGATCGAAGAGCAATATGAAATCAGTAACGCAGTGAAACAAATCCTGGATTGACCTCATGCAAGTGGTCACACTTTTCTCCGCGGTCTGGCGTACTGAACCGCCTGTTCTAGTTTGCAGCGCAACTCTTCTTGAAAATCAGCTCTCCCGATCTCGCTCACTTTTGCTCCGAGTGAGTTCGTTCAGATTGGTGGTGCTTGATACTCTAGATATGCTATGCAGACGATCGTCTATGTGTGGATAATGCAAGGGGTTATGTAGCACGTTATTGTGAAACTGAAAAACGACTACAACATTCAGATACTGCCAACGTAGATCAGTGAACGAGGTGTATACAAACGGGCCACGAAGAGAAAGAATCCATTATATTCCAAGCACGACATGGTACTGCATTCGCGGGTCAAGCGAACGCGTCGCGGTGTGGCGAATTCAAGACGACCAAGATGTCGTCCTTGTCCACGACCCACGTATCTCATCCGTGCCCTATTACTCACAACCCCCTTCGGCATGAGCGGCCGTCGAAGCTCGTCCGGCGCTCTGTTCCTGGCTTTCACGTGGGAAGAAAACGCGGAGGACGAGGACGAGACATTGGGTACGTCTCCCAAGGCGACACTCTCACGGTCGATCTCCAGATCCTTGAATACCATCGCCAGTTCAGAAGGCAATGCATAGCGACGAGCTGATGCTTGCCAAGCGAATCTCGAAAGAACACCCTGAACAAAACGTCGACCTCATAACTTCCACTCGTTTCTCACGCTAGCAACATTCCGCCTATGGTCGAAAGCGATCGGCTCGACTAACATCCACACCCAACAACGCCGACCAAGTGTTCAGTTGCACGATACCCAAGATCAACATGGGGAAACATCTACCAAGAATAATTCCAACAGTCCAACAGTCAGTAAGAAGTCGATCGCTCATTATCGGAGACTTGAAATGAAGGCAAGCCAACTGGACGAAGGGAGCGGATCGACTTGCTAAGCTAAAGGTCAGAATAACACAATTTGCAAGGGGCCGCTGCGGTGCTTACCATGCCTCAGTTGAACGCGATGATATACAGGATGGATGGTATCGTTCCTAGAATCAATGTACCATTGTAGACAAGTGCTGGTGAAGTTATCGACGTAGGCTTTGGCGGAGATTGGCCTTGTGATCGATGTCCATCCAATTCAACCCTACGAAGACCGCGGGAGTCTCGCAGGACTCGACAGCGCCGAACGAAATCTGCGAGCTTAGTTGGAGCTGTGGTTTGTCCCAGGGACGAACGTCCATTGTGTTGACGGAGGTGCTAAAAATACACTCGCGATCTGTGCGGCGTAGAGGATATTG
>JBBPOE010000688.1:0-15397 GCA_038091295.1 Tylopilus felleus | reverse complement strand
CCGCTGTACCCACCATCCACGCGAACGATACCCGGAAAGTCCGGCGTCGAGATATCTGAACGCCAAACATTTCAAGTTACGAACACGAAGGGGCGATATGCCAAAACAAACGTACCAAATTTCCAGTTCTTGGGGTCGAGGATGTCTGGGGAATCCTCAGGCACCGTTGGGCGGAAGAACGGACGGAGGATCGTATATGCGTTCGACAGCTGAACGTCGGGGAAGACACGCAGCGTTCCCTGTGTCGGCGCCGTCTCACTATAAGGAATTCGTGAGTAGTGCGTGATCAGGATGCGCAGTACCCACGAACCTCATCGCCAGCCATCCCTGGAAAGTTCTGAACACGGTCGCTTGTCCAGGTCGTCCATACAACGAACTGCGTGCGTCAAGACGGTGCTCGAGGTCATAAGGATCATGCTCGCGCCAGTTGCCTGTGAGGATGTCCTCGAAGCAGCGACGGAAAGTGTCGTCCTCCCATCGCTCGATCGCACCACCTAGACACAGCTCAGCGGCAGGCCATGTATATGTCGAGGTGGTATACGTACCATCGACGTGGGGTGGGAAGTCGCCCCAGTGACCACCAGGGTGGCGGATGCGGAAACGATCTGCATATATCAAGGGAACAGAGAGATCGACGCCCTCGAGGGTCTTGCCAGAGTGAACATGGTACAAGTTGTTGAGCCAGGCAGATGCCTTCAAGACGTTGGTGTGCGCACGAGCTTGGACCTGTGAGCGTGTCCAGCTAAAGCGCCGTTGATGAAGAGATACGATAACAGGTAGTGGGTAGCAGAAACACTGACTAGAGGTGGAAGAACTGTTTATTATCCCCAGGGAAGCCTGTATCCGAACAAAAGATGAATCGCATCAATTGGGGTGAGTAGAGATGCAGACCTTCCGCGTGAGGGTTTACTTTGACGAATTTGTCAAGTTCCGTCTTCCAGCCAGAGGCTGTCTTGGTATCGACGACGCCACGGATGACGACCGAGCCTTTGCGTCTGATGATGTTGACCTCTTCAGGGGTCAACTTGTCCAAGTCTGCAAAGTTGACTTGGGGAACGAACTATCGAACGACATCAGCGAGTAGTCGTCGCAGAACCTACGAAAGGCAAGCTCACGTCAGGACCAGCCCGCGCAATCTCGGCAGTACGTGTAGCCAGTTCTGCAAGGATGTCATTCCAGGCCGCTGTGAGACGCTCTGGTGTCGTCGTTGAAACAATTTTGCGTTTCAAGTCGACAAAACGGGAGGGCCATTCATGCGAGTCCGACATGGTGAATTCGAGTGGTCAGTTCTCACAGGAGGAATTCCACTCAGCAACCTATTCTTATACTCTTCAAAGTCGCTGGTCCCCGAACTCAGACGGCCGCATTTCCAGGTCACGAGTGACTTGGAATTTATGATTACGCCGAAGATTCACCGAGCGGTCGCGGGAGTTCACATTTCCTGCGAAAATTTGCCACAGCGATAGAGCCATCAGGATGAAATAAATTCCGTGTAGTACGATCGCAACGGTGGCTCGTAGGGAGGAGCGGGCGATGTACATACTAGCAGGTAGTAGGTATGTACATAGCAAGAGTGAGGGTTTGGGCAAAAGCCCCGAAGGGCTTTTCGGCCCGAAGCACTGAGGGCGAGCGAGATGCGTTCCCAGAGGGAAGGAGCCTGGGACGCATGCACCCCACACATAAGAAGAAGGCCCCAAAGGCGTATGAGAGAATCAGTGGACGCCAGAGCATACTGCGTATGGCTGGATGCTGGGCGCATATGGCTGGGTGCCATTAGATGCGCGTGGCTGAGTGCCATTTGGGCGGCGGGCGCATATGGCTGGGTGCCGTTGGATGCGTGTGGCTGGGTGCCATCGGACGTGTATGGCTGGATGCCATTGGATACGATGATAGCAAAGCGCGCTGAGCGTGCAACGCGAAAGGCGATGCACGTCGACGCGCGAGAGAGCCAGTGAGCTGGCACACTGTCGAGCAATGGCGCCTGGTGATGAGTGTGCCAGCGACCCGTTGGGCTGGCGAGAAGTGGGGTCCGAGAGGTTGAAGACCGGCGGACGCAAGGGAGTGGCGACGCAATGTGCGCCAACACGAGGGAGCGTGCCAGCGAGAGGTGGCGTCCGGTTGGTTGAAGACCGGAGGACGCGAGGTGAGTATCGACGCGAGGTGCGTCGAAACGAGAGAGGGCCAGCGAGCTGGCGAGCTGGCACGGAATGGCCCATCCGTGAGGTTGAAGACCGGAAGATGCGCCAGAAAACGAGCGCCGAGTGCGACTCGCGAAAACGAGGAGCAAGCGAGGCGCTCGATGCGAGGGAGCCAACTCGCTCGCAAAGACGAGATGCCAGTGGCGGACGAGAAAACGAGCTGCCAGCACTGCTACCTGACTCACTCCTGCACTAACCTCTGGGCGAGTCACGTGCCGCGACAGCCCAGACGAGCATCGGATGGAAAACTGAGAATAGGGTGTGAGTTGTGAGAATTACCACTACCAAGTGGGATACATGACTTTGAAACGAAACTTGAATGTAGTAAACACGGGGAGTTCAGTCGCATTTATCCATGGCGGAGTATGATTGGTCCGAAAGTAAATTACGAAACAGACCAGCAGATACGATAAGATCGAGATGTTGGAGGGATCGAAAACACAAAGAAAACACAAGAAAACAAGAAGGGACGAAAATTATGGTGGCCAATGCGTTATTGTTCTGCCACTTCTTCTTCTTCTTCCTCTTCCTCAACACTCGCTTCTTGGTACTGTTACAGTCGTAAGTTTGGTGAGATCAACAGATTCAAGGCTAGAGCAACTCACCTGCTGGTACTCGGCACTGCAACGGCAATAAGAAAAATTAGCTGTTAAATGGGACAATTACTGGACCGGTCTCTTACATCAAATCCTGGGTGTTACTCTCCGCTTCGGAGAATTCCATGATGTCCATCCCCTCCCCAGTGTACCAGTGAAGGAATGCCCGACGTTTGAACATCATGGAGAACTTCGAGCGGAAACATGAATGGTCCGGTATCTAGCATTAGGAGAAACACTAACCTGCGTGAGGTTACGCTTAAACAATTCCTGCATGCAGGTCGAGTTCGCAAGTGCTATGCCCGCCTACGATACTTGAGACATGCCGTCTACAACATTGGAAACCATTGGACGAACCTGTGGTTGTCCGACTGGAGGCACCGAGCACAGCGATACAGAAACATTATCAGGAATCCACCTAAACCGGGTTGATCAGGTGGTGTGAGTCTTCAGAAGACATGATCTTACTCTACGAAAAGATTAGAGTTTTTGCGTTGCAGTTGCGCAACGGAAGTCTAATACAGATTTCAATAAGGGATAATAGAGAAATAGGTATACATACCTCTGCCTAAAGAACGGATATTAGTCCAGGTTCCCCAAACCAAGCGTATCCACGCACCTCGTTGGAAGACACTTTTCCTCGGAATATACATGCAGCGGTAAGATATCGTCTGCAAAAGCGTTAACGTACTCAATCGAAAAGAATCATCGAGTATTACCCAAAGCGCGGATCACACGCGACCAGTAAGTTTCGGCGATCGAAAAGCCTAAAGGTATTTGAAAAAATGTTCGAGTTACGTACTGCGATACTTACGATGAAGTGAGTTCGGGAACAGAGAGCTTCTGGAATGCCTTGGCCTTCGGATCATAGAAGGGCGCAAAGCTTGGCATGAGGAAGTGAAGCTTGCAAACATAATCAAAATCAGACGGGTCAATTTACTGATATAACCTACTCGGGGGAACGGAATCAAGTTCATGCCAAGTTTCCGCAAGTCACTGGAAACGACATTGATTTTCGTGGAGTCAGGTGCGAAAGAGAACCTACCCGTTCAGTTGTCCGGGGAACCGAAGGCTTGTACTGACACCACACATAACTTTCGAAATGAGCTGTGGGCATGATCAGAACTAACAGCGGACTGCCAATGATCAATTAACTTACCTGGTTGAGATCATCGAAGTTCGGGGACTTGATTTTGAGTGTCCGAACGGCAATATCATACCTACTCATGCTCAGTAGCCTGAGGAAGCATGATATATCAGTTGTACGTACAATGCCTCGTTATCGATGCATATCGTCAGGTCACAGTTGTCAACAAGTTGATGGATAGAGAGTAAAGCATTGTATGGCTATTTGCGACTTAGCAACCCAATAAACTGGAGAGCAAAGAAACTGACTTCAACAACTGTCTCTGATACCTGGTGGCAGCCGTTAGCTAGGTCCTGATCTCTCAGTTGTTAGACTAACGTTCGGTGAAGGCAAAATCGAGAAAGTTTGAAGCATCCGGTCAGGGTATTCCTACGAACCATCAGGTTAAATCATCGCAAAGTTGGTCATGGCTTGCCTCGCGTAACTTGGACAAGAGCAGAGAACCAAGACCAGCACCAGTACCTCCACCAAGAGAGTGGATGATCTGAAAGCCTTGGAGAGCGTCACATCCCTCCGACTGTCTTCTCACGATGTCAAGAATGGGATCAATGAGCTCAGCACCTAAATATTGTTTCAGCTGACGTTCGCGATCGAGAATCTGCACGACATACCTTCAGTGTAGTCTGCCTCAGAGAAGAATAAGCATGTACTGTAATTCTGTATGAAAACAATGCCGGAACTCACATCCCTTCGCCCAGTTGTTACCAGCCCCTGACTCACTGGTTAAGAATGTATCCGGCCGGAAGAGACCACCAAGGGGCCCTGATCTGAGCTGTAATAACCTGAGCTGAGCTTAATTTTGACTGCATCATGACAACTGACTTGGTTGCAAACCCCGGCCTCGAGATCAATCTGAACACTCCTCGGGACGTACTTGGTCGGACCACTGGACTCGATGGGGGTAAAATACACCCCAGCCTAACGAACTGGAATGAGATCTGGTCTTCGATATTTAGAAAGGTACTGACACGCTCAATTTGCAAAGGATCTTTGCCCACGTACATCTGAGAGCAAAAGGTGCCGCGTTCAAACGCCGAGCGTGTCATTATTCGAAGGAGAGTGTGACATGTGAGCAAAGCGTACCCCTGAGTCATCAAGCCCATGCTCGGCGAGGAGCATCTTCCAGAACCTCTCTCCGACTTGGTTTCCGGCCTAAAGTTTTTCGGTCAGGCGTTAGGGTACGCAACCCGAGCTTGAATTCAGTCACCTGGCCAGCCTGTCGAAGAAAACAAAGTCAGTAACCAGAAAGTGTGGTAGAAAATTTTATATTACCTGAATGTTGATAATTTCTCTAGACATGACTGAACGGAAGGAAGATTGATGCTGGGTTTTGCCCAACCCTGAACACTCGAACCCCGCCGAAGCGACGCCCAGATGAATCACCCTTTTTCGGAAGGGTCCGCTGAGTCGGGCACGTGACCGCGTTCCATATACGCGCGTCGGATTTCCGACCTGCGTTATTTCAGCCCGAATGCGGTTCAGAGCGACGGTAGAAAACATTCCGATATTCTTTCGTATGTTCTCCACCTTACAGGCTTGATTTTTGCTCAGTTTATCCGGGCTAGGCATCATACAGGCCATCGAGAAACTACAGAAGAAATGCATTATCAAGTTTACAGAGGTCGAGATGCACATCATCTGCAACGATGACGCCAACGAAGGTGGTATCCAAGTGTGGTCGTAAGCCGCTCTCACATCGCGCTCGTTTCCACCTGACTCTCGGAGCAGCGTGATCAAGGTCGACTCGTTATTTACCAACTACCGAATACAATCCAATGCGGAAAACAAAATCACGGTTTCGCTCTCGACGGAAGCACTTCTTTCTGCTCTTCGGTCCTCATCATCTTCAGCATCCTCTTCTTCAATAGCCGCTGCCATTCTGCCCACGCATGATGCTGACGAACTTGTCATGAAACTGGCGAAGAAGAACGACCAAGCCGTGCTGAGCTTTGAAATGGTTGGCGTATCACGAACAGGGCGAAAAGTACGCGTGGCGCACGACGTCCGAATCGACGTCATGCGTCCTTCCGAGGTCGACAAACTTCGCGAACCCCTATGTCCCGAGCCAGATGTGTGTTTCCTCCACTTCCACATCGAGACGAGGAAACTGATGAAACGATGGGATAGGTTACCATTCTATTTCCCCATCTGCAAAAGATGCGCACTATCGTGGAGAGACTTCGTCCTCTCTCCGATATACTGGCTCTTAGGGCCAACAACAGCGGCAAACTCCAAATCGCGATTAGCACCGACACGGTCAAACTTGAAACACAATGGTTGGGTTGCACGAACCCCTGTATGAGTACGTGGTCGCTCTCTTTGTGCAAAGATTACATTCCAACTCCGCGGTCTATCGTGTTCAAGGACAAGCCCCCGACGAGAACGCATCCGACGCCGAGGTTGTGGAAAACCCTGACCCGGAAAAACTATTTTCTGTGCATGTGTCGATTCGCAGCTTCATTAAGTTCCTCAGTAGCCATGTCGTCTCAACGACGACCATTGCATGTACGTGGCTTTGCTCATGTATCTGTTTTCGAGTTTCCCATCGCTGCTGACCTAGCCATTTGTCAAAATCATTGCGCAATCCTCTACGTGTACATTGGAGACGTAGCGGATGCGGGAGGTGTTCTCACCTTCTATATTCCGACCGTCATCGATGATGCTAATTGAGGAGCAGACCTTCCATACCTGCATCCAGAATACGCCGTTCTTTTACTGCCCTACCAGCAAAGATGAGTGCAACCATTCGTCCCGTTGCTGCTTCCATTCCCGTGTGGGGTCTTCTTGCGATACGTCGATAGACAAAAGAATACATGGGCATACAGTTCGATAGCATCTATCGACAGCACAACAATAATCTTTACATAAGAACTCGTCGTCAGAACAAAGTCCCATCTTATCACCACCGCCAACTTCCTCAGACCCAAGCCTCCGAGCAGATTTTATCTGGTCGTCTGCTATTCCTACCACGGCAATCGATCTTGCCGCAATCCTGGCAGGCGTTGAGACAGAACGTGCGTCCGCCTTTGCCCTTGCAATCCTGCGAACCGCACTTGCAGCAATGCCGCGTGCGCTTTTGCGCGGGTTCGAGAATCGCTACTTCGGAAGTATTTTCACCATATGCGAATGGCCTCTTGAGCCCATTTTGATCCGCTCCAGGATGTGGATGCGGTGGTACGCCTTGGCCTTGCGTGGCCTGCGGAAAGTAGGCGTAGCCAGCATAAGGATAGGTCACATAGTGCCCAGGTTGAGCGAACGTGTACGGCGTCGGCTGGGCAGGAGTCGAAGATGATGCAGGGACGTCAGTGGTAACACTGGGCATTGTAGAGGAAGAAGGCTGCGAAGGCGTCTGCGCATGGACCTGGAGTTGTGGCTGTGGTTGCGGCTGAGATTGTTGAGGTGCTACAGCGGACTGACTTGGGCCTGCTTCTGCAGTCGCACTATTAGCCTTCCATGCGTTATCGTATTCATCAGAGGTATCCTGATGATACTATGAGAGTCAGGAATACCATTGAAGGTGATGAGGAACACGTACTTGTGGTGTGGCCAGCGTTGTGGCATCAGGTTGGGGGACTGCCGGCAAGCCTTGGGCATCATCGCCTGGGCCATCCTCTTCTTCCTCCTCCTCTTGTTTTTCCCTGTCATCCTTGACAGGACTCTGAATGACACTGATGACATGGAGGATACCGTCTTTGGACATCCCAGATTTCAAACAGCCTTTCACCATGTTCCAAAGAGACTTGGAAACGCCCATCGCATGCCAGCTCCAGACGTTCGTCCCACTTCCCATGTCCGAGTCACCTTGGAGTAACTTGGCAGGAAACTCTTCCTTGAGTCTCGTCGGGAGGGCTTGCATGATCGAAGCATCCGTGCTCGCGAATTTGCGGCCCTCAGACGTCGTGTTTGCAACACAGGTTGCACTTTTGCAGACATATTCGCAACCGATGATGAAGAATGGTTTTTCGAGATCGTAAACCTTGATTGGCCCAGATTTGATTCGGCCACGGTTCGTGAGCAGCGAAGAACAGGTGGAGCATGGGATGCCGTTAAATACGAGTGGGAGCGGGTCCCAGTAAAAGAATTTGTGCTCGGAGAGAGTGCGAGAATTCGGGCCAGAAGCGATGAGGGAAAGGTACGCCGGGGAGGATGGAAGCCAGAAGGTCTTTAGAATCGAGTACAGGGAGGGTATTGGATGAGTGTCTTTAGTTTGATTGGTAGATGGGGCTAGCGAACTGAGATGAGATTTGAAGGCGTCCTCGACTGTCGGTCCTGCACCTGGGAGCGGGTTCGGGGCTGCCAGACTGGCGAGTAAGGACTGTAAGAACGCATCAGGCTTTGTCCGTAGCAGTTCTTCCCACTCATCCCTGTTGAGATTTGGATCAAGATTGTGTTGTTGATGAGAAGGTCCACTTGTGGCGGCATTGGCAATAGTAAGTGGAGGGGCCGAGACAGACGGTTGAGTGGCCAACGGGGCAAACCCGGTCTGCCAGGTGGGAATTCCGGGATGTTGAGGATAGTAGGCCTGGAAGGGGTACTGAGAAGGTTGGTTTGCTTGACAACAATGACACTGCTTACTCCCGGAAAAGGTAACCCTGGGGGAGCCTGCGCGGGTTCTGGGTGGGCTTTTCCAGCCTTGCGTGACTGAGCTGATCGACGTGTACCGACAGAGCCAGCTGGAAGACCATCTTTCCTGGGCCGACCGACAGGCCGCTTTATCTTCTCTCCGATGACCGTAGGGTTTTCAGAGGGCTGCTTCTTACCACTGCCTTTGGGCCGCCCGGGCCTACGTTTCACGGGTGTTGCGTTGGGATCAACCGCTGTACTCAAGTGAGGACGAGTGTGATGAACAACGAGATGATGCGCACATTGTACGATAGAGGAACCCGGCTCGGCCGGCATACTTGGGAGAGTGCTCTCCATGGGTGATGGTTTGATCCTTTGATCATGTTAGCATACGGTCGAAGATATTCGACACATGTGCATGAACGGTGAGCGAAATATCTCTAACAGAAGCCGAATATGCGAAATACGACAGCGTTCAGAAAAAACTTATCCAAGCTAAACAACGTATCCGAACTGCGATCTGGATGCATTCAACACAGAAAAAAAATAGGAAAAAATAACACAAGAGGACATCGTGTTTTCAGAAAATCCTGGATGAAGACACTCACAAGATATCGGCACAGAACTTGCCAGAGGATTTGTGCAGAGTTATTGTTATCCTGTTATCCCCCGAGGCCGTCGGCTGTCGTGAGAATGCTGAAATCGCGATGAGCACAAAGGTATTCTTTCTAGTTATTTCAGTCGGAGCTATAAAACTTTACCATATACCTCCCGCTCGGACCACATGTACACGTCGTTCAACAGAGGTGAGCAGCCCAGTTTTTAATCCCCTTTCGTACCCCATCTCTTTCACGATGATTTCAACCGATGCAAATAGGAAGTGCCGTCTAAAAGAAATATCTTCTGGATGTTTCTGCTGTCGATTCTCGGTTCTCTGAAATACTATTCTCATCGCATTCCTGGAATTCATCGAGCTAATGTGTAATTTGGTTTCTAGATGGAATACGGCTGTTCTCATGATGGTGGTTTCCCATCACATATTTTATTATCTCGCCCGACGGCAGTAGAACCAAACAATTACGAAGTTTAATCTCTTTCACACGTCTAACTGTCCTGTTTGTCTGATAACAGTTATCCATATGTTCAAAATGTTAGCATTTTGATAGGCACAGCCTTGTCGCATTCCTCCCGGCCCCAGCTGTGTGTCAACGCTAGACATCTTATGGCGCATACAGGCGACAAATTGAGAGGTGACTATACGCATTCATAATGATTGGCAATACCAGATTCGTCTTGGAGCTTTGCATTCTGGGCTTTCATCTGATCGAGTTCATCGAATCAAATCCTAAGCGATCATTGACCGATCGACCTGGTAGTTTTATTTCTCCATACGGAATCACGTTCCGTTCATGACACGCCGGTCGTCGACGACGAAGGTTGCAGAAAACTACTTAAGTTCTCTACCAACTAGCGCGGCGGTATCGCTGACTCTCAATTCGTTCTAGCTGATCACCAGCAGATCAGTTTATCATCGTTTTCAAACCAGGTTTAGGTGAGTTCACATCTGTTTCCGCCTACCTCATGGCTTAGTTCACTGTATACTGTTATTCCCACCGGGATGTCTGTTGGGAAGCAATTGAATGGTATCAGGCACTCTGACAATCGGACCCTTTTCCTCCAAAGTATGTCATCTTGCTCTAACCGGATCCTTGTGTGGCTTCAGATATATTTGTCGCTACACAACTTAATTAATATCTAGACATGCATATCATCTGACGTGTGCATCCAACCGGTAACACCTCGACAGTTCATAACGCTGTCCGCGGTTTCCCTGCAGTTTATAAAAGGCACGACGATGTGTCACGCATTTTTCGCCCACCTGTGGACTCCCTGGTAGACGATAATGCAAATATTGGCGACGTATCCTTGATTGTCAGCACGCCGCTGCGATTACTGCCGTGACCTCTGCGGTCACTTCCACAAGAGAGATACTATGTGTAGAATAGGTCGACCCAGCCATCGAGAGAGATGATATTTTGTCGTATACCGAACTCCCCAGGACCCTTGCATGAATTTATGATCTGGGTGTCTTAGATTGTGCAACACAAATACAAAACCAGCTAGGTATACTGGCAGTTAAGACGCATATTAGCCGCAAGGCAACCCACCACATGCTATAGGGCTATTTGAGAAGATGCGGTCGCGTTTAAAAAGGTCGATCTCGGAAGGCTGCTGGATAGTTCTGCACTGGTGTATGCTCTTATGCTTACAGATTAGTGCGTGTCTCGATTGGTGTTTGCTGCCTTTCTGACCAGAGAGTCACAGTCCTGGGCAACACGTCGCTAGGCGGTCGCTGCCCCTGCATTGCCTTAATCCTAATAGCTTACTGTGAGGAACGCCTTGAGACACCAAATTGATATTGTCGATGCCTTTTGACGGTTCGGTCACTTTACAATGACGTTCGTTTTGCAGTGATTCAACTGCATGAGATCTAATTGATGATACAGTAATACAGTACATGTTTCCCAATACGTCAGGCTAGTCTGGTGACCAGACTAACGCCAGGCTCCGGTATGTGTTGCATACGCACAAGTAACCCTGCCTCGGAATCCGGATATGTCGACACAACGTCTTTTATGGTGGATGACGATGATAACCGGGACTAGTGGTAATACACCCAACAAAATGCCAGCTCCCGCGAGGACGGCTGCACGCAGATGACTAGACGCAGGCCATGCAGGATGCACCCTGCAGTGGGATAATGTGAAGAAACCTGATCACAGTACATTAATTCTAAGTGTAGAATGAGATCATGGAGGGTTGAAAGAGCAGGATAAAACTTCTCTCCGGTGACTCGGAAAACGAGTGTCGTTGGCAAGACGAGGGCTGATAGTGGATATGAGAAGCGTCAGGACCTGTGGCTGTACGGCATGGACCCTGAGACCACCTGAAGATTCGTCGGTGACGGCATTGGTACATATGAGAGGAAAAACTCAGCCTTGGAGCATCATGAGCAGTTATAAGCGTGCTTTATTTTAACCAGGGTGGACGTAGACTTGCCCTCTTGAACACCAAGTTTTTAAAAAATGCGCGAATCCATAAATTTAGAAGGTGCTGCCATCTTGTTTGATCTGCCAGTGCTGGGAAAGATGGAACCTGTGTAGAAAGTGGACGAGGCAGAACGACATGCTGGAACTAAGTGTGGACACAGGGTGCCTCTTGCTGAAAAATCTGAGATCTGGTTGTCTTAAAATCAGCATCCAAGTTGCTAGTGGTTGGCGAACGGCTAATTAACTGTACGGGGGTCAAACCTCTTTTGCAACATGGGGAGCAGCATCGGCCACACTGGATGAGGGTCCAAATCTTCTACGTGGTCTCGGTTACTGTTGAACCGCCATGCTCAAAAAGAAGATCGACCCTGCACGATGATCAGGCGCTCAATGACCCCTCAACGGGACCTGGTCGGCACGCATGGAACTCGCGACGATATGTAGGATAAGTGAACATATTGCGGTGAATTACATGTAACTCACACTTCTCATCAGGACCATCCGAGTCTGAGAGACTTGCAGTCACTGGGAATAACACGACGTTCCGGTGAATGAATCCATGCTGCTCATCAGGACCCTTGGTCGCCGCGGCAAGAACATACAACGAAACACAGGATAAGTTATGATAACCGTGGAAACGAACATGCGGTGCCGTTTGTAAGTAATTATAAACTTCCTTGAATAAGCCTGGTTTTTGAAAACATGGAATATTCTGCGTCGAATAATGACAGGCTGTGTCTCGACTGAGCGTCGTGTTCCCACTGCCAACCGAACCGGGAAGAGGGCAGATTAATGAGCCACAGTGACGTCGGCCCAGCCACCAGGAGGAAGATTGGAATACGGCTAACTTAGTGCATGCATTAACTCACCGGCAGCGACGCGCACTGGCAAACTTCCTTGTAAGTTCCTTCAGTGGTGACCGGTGACCAAGGGTCCTGATGAGTACATTGAGTAGTGTGGCAATCTGCCCTCTCCTTATCTCGAGGCGTTCCGTTCAAGTTGGCCAGAGTGGTGGTCAGAACAGTAATCCGACACAGCCTGTCATCGTTCCATGCAGAACATTCCATGTATTCAAAACCGTTTATGGCGGCATGCTCACAGGGAGGGGGGGAGAAAGCAGGACGAGGGGTGTGTGCAATAAACAAATGGGACCACCACAGGCCTGGTCGCCGGAGCGACGTACTAGTGGAGGTGCGAGGTGATGGGAACTGCGGAAAAGGGTTAGATTGTGTAGCACGATTCGGAGCAAAGTTTCATTAACACGGAACCTGGTCTGGGAGCTCCGAGCAGGCGGGGTTTGGGGGGGACGGTGTTTGGTTCCGGCGCCATACGGCCCACACCGGGTTCCCTATGGGGATTGCGGGGGTGTAGACAGCTGCCAACACAACGCGTTCTCCCCTCGAGAGTTTTCAAATGATTATTTAAAATAAGCCAATCATTGCCGCGATTGTCTCTGGCATGGACCCTCGTGTGAAATGTGTATCTTAGCTCTTTCTAGACGACACCGACTTGAGAAAGATACCCCTTTGGGTTTGTGGATAGACGCTCATCATCTCTACATAACATAACTGCCAGTGATCTCTCCGCATGCATATAAACCAGGTCGATCAGCTCAACCTCGAGCCTACTCGACGTTCAAACTTAAGATCCATTGTGTATTCAGTCACCATCTGACCCCGTGATGTTGTTCTGCCTCATCTGCTTCCTTCAGACATTCCATCGCTCCCAACCGGCCCATTCAGGACAGCAGCACCTTCCGACTACCTCTTCCGACCTCACAACGGAGCTCGAAGACTCCCGTAAATTTGCTTTGAGCTTGGTATGCCACTTCGCACCTGTTGGGTTCATCCCTGACTGAACAATCTGGCTGTTCACTACAGTTCACGGCGCTCTTACCGCAAGTCTTTCTTAGCATACGTATCACCACCTGCACTGACAATTCCGCAGCATCATTACGGTCTCGGTGTCCAAGGCGTTTCAGCCAGTAGTCTTGACGCTTCTTATTTACACTATTAGCCTTCATGTTTCCATCAATGCTTGTTTTCACCAGGTAGACACACTCTCCTGCTCCTTCCCTGCATGACCTGATTATACGCATAGAATTACCCTACTGTGTCAAGATTTCTCCACCTTATACCGCTCTTGGGTACATCCTGCATGGCCATCGTCGAGTTAGTCTCACGCGTGCAATCCCCTGTCCTCGCGACAGTTTCCATTTTACTAGGTGTCTTGCCACTGGTCACCATTGTCATTCACCACGGAAGACGCTGTGCAGACGCGTCTGCTGTGTGACCACCTGTGTGGATGCAGCATGTGCCTGGCACTGGCAGTGTTTAATGCACCAATTCCATTGTTGTCTAACTGAGCAGAGAGAACTGCGAAGTGTGATTGAGATCAGGCTAGACTATCACAATGATGTATACTACTATGCTCATTCAAGTTCTGGACACATGTCCTTCATCTATTTCATAGTTTTTGTTGGGTTCAGCTGGCAATGCAATCGGGCACCAATGAAAAGCTGCGACAAATATTCTGGTGTTAGGCTACGCGTGGCGTGTGAACGTTATCGCTGAGCAACTGCCATTATTCCCGATACGGTAGCAGAGGGTTTTCATACGGGCCCTTCTCTCCTGCGTTTTGCAGGTGTTTTGCGAAATCTGTGGATATATTTATGTATATTTACTTGGCCTTGTTTGCACCTTGGCTTTATCGGGTTTCTGATCACTCTGTTTGTCGGTACATCTGTCTGCCGATGCCACGTCCTTTTGTTTGCCACTCCCATCCTCCCAGTAATGCGTCAGTTCATGCATGTCAATGGTCTTCCTGTCCTCGGTCAATTTGACCTATCTGTATATCATTGTATTGTGTCCCCTGTCGTTGCCCACGCACTGCGACTGCCAGAAGTGTCCCCTACTGCTGTAGTGCAAGCTAAATGTGTACAATACTCCTGTGATACATAAGTACAATAAGTTTGGCCATTGTGTGGCCAAAAGGACGAAAGTGTGCATTCCGTATCAGGTGTTGCCATGGATGTGGCCCTTTGTGACTAGTGGTACTACTCCTTGGAGGGAAGACACTGCCACCATGTCAATAATAAGGGCGTGATCATGCATCGATGATGTCAGACTCAGATATTCATCCACTTTGTCTGGCGACATCGTAAAACCTTTTCCTGAACAACTATAGGAAGAGTTGCCAGTGTCTCATGAGTGCAACAAACCTCAGGAGCAACTACACTAGTAGTACTAGAAGGTATGTACTCTATCCTCTTTATAGTGTAACATGATTGTATTGCCATGCTTCTTTTGTCCTCGACACAGAAAAACAGAATGATGCTGGAAAGAGCCTGGAGGAAGAGGGAACTGACACCAAATGGCTGCCGCATCAGGAAAACCCTGAATTCACAGTGATGGTTTGTGCATATTTCGCCACATTTTAGCTACAATTAATCCTAGGTGGACATTGCCTCGGCGATCATATCAGTCTGCACGCAATCTTGATTTATAAGTGGGCAGCTAGGACCTGGGCACATCAAATCTGTCAGATGACAGGCTTGAACCGTTGCACATGTACATCACTGCAAAAAATTGCCCAGTGACATGTCAATCTCAATCTATCACCCAATACCCAATACAACCACACCATATTTTATCTGTGTCTTATTTATTATGGTAAGAAACTTCCCTTAACAACTGTATCCAAGTTCAAACTGTATCTGTTACGCGTAGCGTAGAACAAGCAAGCACGCACTCAGAGTAGTAGCGTGAAGACTATGAAGAGACGAGATGCGTGCACTCAGTAGTAGCACGAAGACTAGTGATGATGTCTTGTAGCGAAGTCGCG
>JBBPOE010000687.1:0-15409 GCA_038091295.1 Tylopilus felleus | reverse complement strand
ACGGACTCGTAGAGTGCGATGATTTCCCTTACCTAAAAAGTGAATGTCACCGACGACGACGAATGAGTACATGTTTGGGGAACACTGCTATCATTCACCCCCTTTTTTTCTTTGTCGCTTCCTGATTGAAAGAAAGACAAGCATTATGATCAACCTCTGTGGAAACTCTGCCAGGGATGATGTCCAAAATCTCTTTCCAAATTCGACCAGCTGTTGGCGTTGCGGAAAAAGCATCCACATCGCACATGTAATAGACTCAGGCTCACGAGGCGACCCATGGCCAAGCACGCCTGGTTATGAAGGCTTCCGCCCTTGTTTTGCCGTACTTGATCGCAATGTCTATCAAGTGGGCATATTGAGGTTTGTTCGCCGGTTATTCGGCCGGTATCACTGCATATCAGCAGCATTCTGAGTGGAATAGGGCTGTCGAAACTCACACTCGAAATTGCTTGTGTCTGAGACAACAACGTGCCCGTCTGCTTGAAGTAGTTGAGCAATGTGGCCATGATGGTAAACTAGAACGTAGTAGTATGTTGCAGACTTGCAGTGTGGTCTTACTTACGATGCTTGTATCAGGACCGACGTCATACTGAGCGCAGCTGTGGCACTGCGCCAGGAGTGTGGCTGACAGCGCTGACCCACGCTCTCACCCTCCCCACGACCTTCAGCAAAACTCATCCTGACTTGCTAGCTTGTCTGCTACGTGATGGCGTTCTTGAACGTCCGCGACGGGCTCATCTGGCAGGTTGCTAATGGTGGGAAAAACAGGTTGGCTGTCGTTGAACGGTTTTCCCATCCAGTGGGTATCTGAAACAAGCCCTACTTAGGCCACCCTTTCGATGCAAGTTACTCGCCGGTTGGAACCACCAAGTGCATGACTCGTCTGTGATAAAAAGGAAGAAACGGCTCCATCGTAACGTGACCTCAAATGCTCACTCGAACTTACGAACCTGTGTTACCAAGGTTAGGTTCTGTCATATAGCTGATACCAAACCTTGCTCACACATGCAGCGCCTCGAATCAATCCTAGGGCTTAGGTAGGTCGAACGTTCAAGTCTTTGTATGACCACCCGAGTACCTAATGTTGCCTCAGAAGGTGAATTCGAATCGGAGCCTTGGTTCAAGAGAGGATGGACGCTGCAGGAGCTTCTGGCTCCTCAGGTGACCAAGTTCTATGGGATGGATTGGGAACCCATCGATTGGGAGATGAATACAAGTGAAAACGCTGGCGAAAAAGCGATCAAGGAAATCTGGAGTGCCATCGAAAAGGTCACGGGGATCCCACATGCCGACCTGTGGCATTTTGTGCGCTCCCTGCGACAGGGTCGCGGAGAAAATAACATGGGTGTCCCAACGAAAGACGACAAAGATTGAAGACACTGCTTACTACCTTCTTGGTCTATTCAATGTCAGTCTCCCGATTGCGTACGGCGAAGCTGACGGGGCGTGGTACAGGCTGATGACCGTTATCGCCAATGAATGTACGGACACTTCCTTCTTTGCATGGGCTGGACAGCCTTCTCCCTATTCCAGAACCTTACCATCTTCTCCGGCGTCTTATCTGAAACTTGATTCACGGACTTCTGCCAGTACACAAATAGACACATATGGATTTGCATATTTATTAGATGTATGCTCAGTCAGAATCTAATTCTATGATAGCTGTAACGCGTGCATTTCCTGACCGGCCTCTTCCTCTACCATGAACAGACCCAGTGGCCCTGAGACGACGTGCTGAAGTGGATGGAACGTGCTCAGGGGAAGACGGAGCGGATGGGGGTGATGGTGAACGGGGTATCATTGACCTCATGTTGCCACTTCGATCCTGCACAGAAGTGACATCGAAAAAACGCAGAGCACGGACCTCTAACGCAGTAGAATCGAGCTTGAGCCAATACCGTGAGAACCTGTCCATCACTGCATGGTTTGTACTAATAACAGTCAATCAGAATTGTCTTTGCTCCCAGTTCAAAGATAGCTCACGTTTCAAATTGATCTCTGTGCACCATTGCGTTCTTCCAGTCGTCTGCGAGGTCCCGACCCTGATCTCCAGCGAATTTGCTGATCTGCTCGCCGTATTGCTCCACTCCCCTTGTGACATCATCGACAAGACTTTTAACCAATCTCTCAGTCCTCCTGTCTCTCTGAAACGGCATATTCTCCCAACTGCGAGCTATGCGTTCCGCTATGTGAGGCAATGGCTGTCTACACACAGGACACTTGACTCGCCCATGACGACCCTCGGACTTGATTTTCTGGACCCAGTGCGTGATGATACACAGCGCGCAGAATTGGTGTCCGCACGGGGTGTTGGCCGATGTAGCACACATCCTACATATCCTCACTGAGAGTTCTGTGTACCATCATGAGCATTACATCACTCACATGATCTCCGTGCATCTGATAAGACATCAATCAAAGTCATATCATCAGTATCATATGTTGTGGATCGTTGGTGGGCAGTTACCTACATTGGACAACCGAACTCGGATCGGAGCAACTGGTGCTTCGACACAACTGCCATGACGTGACTCACCACGCTTATCCCATCACTTGATACCCCTACATCACCGCCTGACGACCCTGACCCTCGTATATCTCTGAGTCCTTGACCTTCGTCGCTGTCGAGGTTCCTCATCAGTGAGTCGTACCTCATTTTGAGCAACCCATATTCCCTCCGCACAGTATCCTTCTCCTTCTCCACTGCCGCCCGTTCTTTTCGAAGCTCCAGGAGAATTTGTTTCAACTTTGTGTGCGATGCTTCCAGGACCATCAACTGCTTTTGCAGTGCTGAGGATGATTCTTCAGGCTCAGGCTCGTCTTCGTCCATCTGCTCGTTCATGGAATGTGAGACAACATCCCCAGCTGCCTCCATCTCTGTGCGTTGCACAAGGTGGGATGAATCATCTGTAAGTGATAGTTATGAGCCCAATGGTAATGGACGCATCTTTGTCTTACCTCCACCATTGTGTTGATATGCATGTTGCACAAGCTGAGCGTTGGTCCATGCCTGCAGTCGCGACGCAGGATTCGTCATATTGATGTGGATGAGGGAGAAAACAATGATAGACGACTGCAATTCTGCTGCTTGTCCCAACTTTACATACCTACACCTTGCCTGCGACTACATTACCTATTAACGTTACCATCACCAACACATAATTACCTAAATCTTCACCAGCCCATCAAAATAAATTTTAACCCCATAGATGTGACAATGTGACAGTTGTGACTGCACACTGAGAGCGCTCGCTGGCTCGCTAGTCGATTGATGTACATTTCAGGGTATGGTCACTCTGATAAACGTATTGCCACCTACGGGAGGCATCCTTGGTATTGCCATGATCCGGGAAGGCTCGTATTTTGAATGGTAGGAACGGGAAGCGCAGTGACATTGCCTGTCGAAGTATACAGAGACTCGGAGGTTATTAGGCCACCACATGCCTCCCTACGTGCCGTCAGCAGCGGCACAGCAGCGGCATATCAATGCTTACGTCGAGCTTCCCCGCAGGCCATATTACAGTCACTTTTGGGAGCTTCGACAGTGCCATTCACCAAGTAATTTCCGCAGACTGGAGAATGAAAGCCCCTCCAATCAGCACTAACAATGAAAGGAGATACCCGAAAGTGTGACGTCACTCACAGCATTGCGTGCTATACTGGATTCCGGAGAGTGTGTAATTGCTCGCACTGCAGTAAGTGACGCAACTCTCGACCGTGGTTGAACTGTTGTTGTATTCGTTTCCGAGTACCCATCCGTTGGCATTGTCCATGTAGCAAGCAGCGTAAGACCATGTTCCCGGAGTCCGGTGGTCACAGGAGACGGACCATCAGTACCACCTCCACCTGTGGTGCCACCGCCCCCTGTAGTTCCCAACAGCTCCGTGTAGTTGTACACATTGAGATGGTCTGGGCCACCACAATATTTGGAAGAATTTCCAGCGCACACGTCATGTCGCAATCTGACAGGGGGTGTAGGTGCGGATCCATATTCAAGGCTCGATCCACAATCTGCTTCGGGGTTAAAATGTAAGGATAAGCCAAGAAATGATAGTACTGACAGCATTAATCGGCATACTCCACGCCCGATAACGGGTAGCCTGCGTTGTAACAAGCAGTGGTACAGCTCTCGGCTGTCATGCTGCCTGTGACAGTGGCCATGTATGACAAAGTTCGATTGGCGGTCGAATTACTATGAGGAGACGATCAGCCTAATAGCTTGCCAGAAAAACCCCGACTTACTTGTAGCATCCAAGTGAAGTCCAGTTGCCAACATTTTGCACGGTAATGGGGGGTGGGGGAGGCTGTGCACTGCTCCAGTAAACATTCAGCAGATCACCTTCACATTCGTGGCAGCCGACACGAACTAATTACCGCAGTCTACCACCTAAATCAACAATGCAACTATGAGAGACGACTCTTCTCACAGCATTCATCCACGTATTCAACGCCAGCATAGACGTATGAATTGGACCCTGTTGAGCAGAAGCTGACATGATTCGACGGTCATACCAGTCGCATTGGCATACGAAGCCACTGAGAGCGTACGACTGCCCACGTCATCACTATCAAAAAACATGGTGAGTGATACTCAACAGAAGCACCCGGTTACTTCAAGTTATGTCCAACACCCGTACTACGCTGTCCAGCTTCCTGGAAGTGCACGACGGTGGATATGCATATGCCGACGCGCATGCGACGACCATATGTCTAATCGCGATCATCATGAGAAGTGTGGAGCCAAACAACATCGAAGATCTCACTTGAAATATCAAAGTTGAAATGAGTGTGAAAAGCCGCAAGGCAGCCATAGTTGAAACAGTTGTCTTGCAGTTCAGATCGTTCTGAAGATAACTACTTTGTCAGGACGTTGGGTAATCTCCTGATGAGAGAAGCTAGGAACCACTGTTTGAGTAGGCAGATTCTGGTCAAATCATTCTGCATAACCACACACTTCATCCAAAAAATGGTCCAGAAAATGAGGTAATGGACAAAGGTACGTGTGCGCAGCACGGACAATCAGGCGGAAAAGAACAGACATGAAAGCGTTGAGAAGGCAATTATAAGCCAAAGCAAAGTGAAAGAGAGTTTGTTACTCACTGCAAGATGGGCGCTTACATGCCTGCTATTGAGAAGAAGGCTATGGTCATGCAGGAGATTGGATGACCCTCCTAAAAAGCTGGAAAGGCATTTCCACACAACAGTCAAGGCACCTGTCTTTCCTTGGGAAAGCAATTCAAGTGACACAGGTAGCAACCATCAGTATCATCGACTCTTGAAAGAAACCAATTTACCGGACGTGTGATGGAAGCGAGGAAGATTGAGGGCCTAGGCTTTCCAAGAACAAATTGCAAAGAACGGGTGATGCCAATGCTCCGCCAGGAGACGAAATAGTATATTCTGCCAGGGAGATGTTAGATGGATGATCAGCGAGAAGAGAGAAGACACACGCATGCTGGTCGCCCGTTGGGGCAAATGATCCCTGAATGAATGGCCCTGTGCATCTAATTTGCCCGCAGTGTGAGGTGAAACAAATCCAGGTTGAAGCTGGTTAAAGTTGACAGCAACCCTCGGACATACAAGCGATGTAAGGGATGCCAAATGGCCCTAACCAGGTGAACCACAGAAGCATGAAGGGTCTAGTGCGGTCAGGTCTCATCAACATGATTCATTGAGGTCCAACTGCGCCGCGGGCTGCGCGGCCAGGTGACACAACGTGACATGGTGTGACGTGACTCAGACTAGCAGTATCTTATGACTACATTATCTCAGGGGGGCTTGTTTACTAAGGTTGTATGAGGATATCATCATTTGGTTTACATACTCATAATCACATTCCAATAGTAAAAACATACACAGGACATTATTTTCATGTGTTACTGTAAATTCGACAGAGATGTGGTGGCATCGTGTGACTGTGACCATGTGACAGGCCGAGATGAATTGTGCAGTAAATCCGTCCGGGCGTGATGTGGAATATGCGATCGGGGCTCACACGATTAAATCTAAGATCGTTTGTAAGCATTATCGGATATGCCTTCGTGGATGCATTTGAGTTACTAGTACTTGCTCGAGCACCGTGTCTTGTCACAGCCCATTCTCCGCTACTGGTCCCTATCTCCCCATCTTCCAACCTGTCAACACAAAACCAGACTCTAAGTTCAACATGGCTCCTCGTACTAAAAAAGCGGCCGCTACCTCGTCTTCTGCTATGGCGGAAGGGGGAGTTGAGATTGCACCAAATATCGCACAATTTTTTGAAGCTGAAGAAAGGGCTCAACGTGCGCTCATCGGATATGCTCGTACGGATATACTTGATCGACAGATTACTTTTGGGCACTGGAACCGGCGGCCTGAAAACCCCCTTGAGGTCAAGAAGCTGCTGGATTCTTTCCTGCGTAATGGAGTATACAGGTACATCGTTGCACATGCTGTCCCACTCATTGTACAGAGGGATAGATTGACGGAAGGCGGATGGATCTCCGCCTATGACGATAATCTGGATCTCAAGGATCCAAGCAGCATCCCGACCCTCCGCCTCGTCAACGACCCCAAACCAGTCACCAATCTCCCAATCAATCTTTCCGATGCTCCTTCCATCTCTGCTGCAGGTGGACGTCACCGCACTAGCGCTCTCAAGCAATATCACAACATTCGATGCAGCATGAAGGTACAATACAAGAAGAAAGTATCTGAGTGGAAGGCGGCCATCCAGGGCGAACCTGAAAATGAAGAATACACAAGATGCTTAGACAGGGATTCTCGCATTCTGAAGATGGTGTCAAACGACGTAGATCTGAAAGGTGATTGGCTTGTTGCCATTTACGATGAAGGTGAGTGGTTCCAGAAGATATTGAGATGGCGCTGAAAATAATCACTGCAATTATACAGAGAAGGCTATGGATGATCGTGCGGCTGTTGCTTTTCATTTGGCAACAAACGAGAGAAAACACACATACAACGAGAGCGCCGAGGAAGGCCTCGTGCAAGCATTTTCTATTCATTCTGCGAAGGAAAAGGACTGGAGGACAATCAACGACCTCAGCGACTCTCTGAAGGGGGCTCAGAAAGGTGGGGTGGAGCACAGGCAAATCACCCTCCTTAAGCAAGATTTTTTCTGGCGCCTGTGCTCCGAGATCATCCCTGACACTAATCACTACATCCACTCTCCAATCTTCAAATTGTCGAAACTCACAAACGACATTCTTTCAGTTCATGGTGGTGTAAGTATTTCCATTCCTATGTGACCACAGTTCCTAATTGTAAGTCAAAGCTATTATGTCATATCACCATACTCTTGGAAGAACGACTTCGTCTCTGTTTCAACAACGTCTCCTGGGATGAATGCCAAATTTTGGCTGCCAAAGCGAAACTGCGCGAGAACCCATCTGATGCAACGTCTCTCAACTATATACGCAATGTTATGAATGATCTTCGCACTGCGCTGCCGCTGAAGAAAGATATCCCGGATGGTCTTAGGGAGAAACTAGACATTGCATTCAAGGACCACCTCCAGCAAGATGGAGTGATCGCTTTGTTCGGGGATGCGGACCATCCAAAATGGAATGAAGCATACGATAGGTATAAAGAAGCTGTTGTTGAGCTGATCAGCCACCACATGGAAGAGCTGGAAGAACAGGGCGGACTGACACTCACTTCACAGGAGGTCAAAGACGCATATTCGACTTGCGCCATGAAAGCTTCATTCGTATTGGAGTATAAAGACTCCCCTGATCTACCCTATCATGTCCCTTTCATGTCGGCAACTGTCTGGGACTCGCTTTCTGATCATTTGAAACGTGTCTCCAAGACACTTCTCGAGGTGAGTTCTACATCTACATCCCTTTCTTGCACAGTGGAATGCGCAAAGATGCCTGTCATCAGATTTGCGCAAAGATGCCTGCCATCAGATTTGCGCAAAAATGCCTGCCATTGGATTTGCGCCTAATTTTGGATTTTCGCCATGATAGTGATATGCGCAAACTGACCTTTAGATCTGTTTGCGCATTTGGAGATTGTTATTCTAACAACTGATATCCCAGATCTCGTCGTGGTACAGTCCCCTTGTTTACAACAAAACTATGTTCAATACGGCATGGCCAATAGGATCTGAAACAGCTGAGATGTTTAGGGCGCTAACCGCGCATCCTGACATCCGACAGGAGTGTATGGAGAGTGCACATCGGATGGTAAGTACAAATTATTGGATATGTTGTGCTGATTTGATCCCTGAAATCTTGGGACACCTCTAGACTGCAATTATCATGATGCAGATTTTCCCTGCTCTGATTCACATGGAATATCAGCTCACAAAAAACCACCCCCCTCCCCGTTTTTCGAGTGGGACGGCCATGAAAGAGGTGTTTGAAGCTAAGGAAACCAAGATGCCTGATAAAGGGAAATCACGGTCAGGGAAGGGCAAGGCACGTGATCTCGGTGAGGATCTGGCTGCAGACGATGAAGACATGGACAAGGATGACAAGTCCAACCAGGGGTTGGAATGGAAGCGGGTTGTCGTGGACAAGAAAACGATCGATGATCTCAGGGAGGAAGTTTCATTTGTTGACAGCATCGTTAAGGATGTTCTGAAGTCTACAGGACAAGGCTCTGTGAAGAAAGACTGGCTTGTCCCTTGGCGTCGCTCAAAACAACTTACCCATGATGATAAGAAGCCGATTCGTATTATCGAGATGCTCAACTTCCATACTCAGGAGTGGGCTAATATCAACCCCAAGAGCATATCCAGACTTCGACGAGAAGTCATCGAAGCGTCTATTACAGAATATTGTGCCGTGGCACATTATCGAGAAGCCCTCTTGGACGAAACATTTGGTGGCGCTGCGTATGTTCGAGGTACCTTGGAGAGAGTGGTTTCTGCCTTCTTGAAAGAAGGCAAAGGTCGGCCATGTCATGAGAGCGAGATCATCGAGTTGAATGATGGTCGTCGTGTCTCATCGAGGACGTTATCCTGGCCCGATCATATCGAGTTCGATTCCCATATCGCCATCAAAACGTTCGACTTCTCCAATCACCAGGCCCGTATCACAAGAACACAGATCATGGAAGAGCAGACGACAAGTTTGCAGCGTGCTGTCCTATCAATCCAAAAGTGCGAACTGGCCTGGAAAGCACCTCACACAGACAAGAAAAAAGCACACCCCCTTCAGAAAGAAGTAGAGGATGCGCTTCAGAAGCTCGTAGAAGTACGTCCTATTTTTATTTCTATTGTTATGTGACTAAGTGATATCTGTTCAGATGTTAATCGCCAACGCATATGCCATACGTGAACCCAACATTCCCCGGTCTGAAGTGTTCAAAGACGGTGGTATCCCAGACGACGAGAGACTCAATATTTCTGTCTCAGTCTCCACATCCCCGGAACTGACAAAGTCATCCAACACGCTGAAGCCTCAGATCGATTATCTCTTTAGTTGGGAGACACAAAAGGAGACCCGCATCCAAAGGGACACGATCCGGATTGAGCGACGTCGCAAGGCCATGCAGGGTGCGTAGCCATTTCACTCCTTGTCATCATCCATGTGAATGACAATATATAGGATCAGAACAATCAGAAGATCCTCCCACTGTCACAGAGCTTTGCCATGGTGCCCCCTCTTCCCCTGCCCGGAATGAGGACATCGAGATGGGTTTTGATCAGCTGAGTCACTCACAACCAAACACGACAGGTATGTCATTTTGTTACATCACTCCTCCACTGCAACTGTCCCTTCTGGCCCCCCCACAAACACTCCTGCTGTTGTCACTTGGAGCAAGGCTAAACAGACACTAGGGGCAGGAACCTCTAACCCCGTTTCACAATCTGATACATATGTTGGGTCTTCCAAGATGACAAAGCGTCCTCCATCTGGATCCATGTCCTCGTCTAACATGACCAGCCGTGAGTATTACTCACTCATCTATACTTATGAGTCCATGACTCAGCATTATACAGCCGAGCGTGTTGTAGCCTCTCGGAAGAAAAAACGTTCCCGTGTTGATCACTCGCATCATCATCGCTCCAATGAGCTCTCGAGGGATCCAATTCAGAATTTCCATATCAACCGCACTCTGGAGGATCAGATCCACGATGTTACCCTAATGGAAGAAAACCTTGACATGGAGAGTGATGGTGACGACGACCCTTCGCAAGGGTCCATCCATGATTCCCGTTTCGGCTAGGTCGTCATGCCCCTTCCGTTTGGTTTTCACGTGTGTGTTCTCGTTGATGGTTTGCTTCTTCTTCCATGCGTTTTCTGCATCGTGTTTTTGGATCGAAATCGGTACCACATCGTTTTCTTCCAATGCATGCTCTTGTTTCATGTCTTCTGCTTTCCCCCTTCCATACAGTACATTGTATAACAAATGTCATCGTATTGCCCCTTCTACTCCACTCAGAGTTGATTCAGACATATAAGGATTTTTTCCTTGAGGATGTGAATGCCACAGCCCAGGCCATCATTGAGTAACTTCATAGATGCCATCTCCGTTACTTACAACCCATCCCAGGACTCACATCACTCATTTATCAAACAATTCAGTAGCTATGCATTGCGCTCAAGTCCATGCGCACTGAATATCTCCATGGGGTTCGTTCAATCCGATTTACTCCTCGTGTGCTCATCATGTCCGCTTGGCTCAGGGTCCGGTCCTCTCCGTAAAATATGAATATGTCTGAGTCTAAGTTCCGATTCCCACTTCTCTTTCTCTTTCCATCCAATCCACGCATTCTAGATATCAGAGACCCATAACAGTCACCATGGACCCCATCTTCGAGCCTTTCCAGGGTGCTGGGTGGGTGTATAATTTATTCCCTTCATCATGCTAATTCATCCCGCCGTTGGCAGAAGCATTCACAACGATGCAAACCCACCCACTGATTCGGGCAATGATACTGACCGCACAGTCAATGCGGACAACCCAAACGCACCCCAGGAAGCCCCTTTCAACATCGCCGAAGTGCCAGACCTCCACATTGCGGACGATCCAGTACAGCAATCGGAAGTGCTGACGGCGATACAGAGAGAAAATCGCCCTGATAGGCGGCATACCGAACAATTTTATCATATGACTCGTACCCCCGTTTACCTGTCTGCACACAAGGCCAACTACATATCCAATAACGCCAGATCAGCAATCAACATCCTTAAGCAGCGATCCACCATCGTTGTAGACCCCGATTACAAAGTCGACCCGACTCTCGACAATGTCCTCATCCGCTTCGACGAGGATTTCCTCGACCATACTCTCTACTTCGGAAACAGAATAGGTATCGATGCTACTCTCCCGAATAGCGCCGTAGATCACGCCTGGCACATTGATATCACATTCTCCAAAACTTCCAAGCTTTGGCCAGACTTGAAGATCGCCCTCCCCTTCTCAACTACCGGGCGTATGATGTATATCGGCATGAGAGGGCAAGAAGAAATATGGTTAGCGTTCGTCCCCCGCTCTCTGGTGCATCGACCAAACTCCCAACCCGATATGACCCCACTACACGCGCCATCGACCTCCCTCATTTCCCCTCATGCTTACATGGCAATCATGTTCTTTGCCCACTGCCTCACAAGCATCCACTTCCGAGATATTTATTGTGCGCAGCGTTATCCAGACCCCCCCACCCGCGAGAATGTCCGACGTGCGACCGACATACTGTAAGTGACTCGGATATTGAATCACATTTGCATGTATGAACTTATCGACTGATCACTTGAAACTTGAAGGGGGAGGATCGACGAGGTTAATCGGACGATGCCTCTAACGCTACATGAGGCGCGCCGACTCAACGACAAGATGAGAGAAGATTGGGATTCCTGGGTCAGAAATGCCCCCGACTCCTGGAAGGATGATGGGTTTATTGTCGAAAATGTTCCTGTAGCCCTCACCATGCGCTACGGTCAAAATCAAAAATTGGAGATTGATGAAGCCCGGGATATCGAACGCGAAAACTGGGATAGGGATAGGGATATGGAACACATACGTCTGCTTGCAGTATCGATCGCCCATCACATACTGTATGATCTTATCATATCTATAATTATGTTCTAATCACCCAACCTATCTTTTTTAGATTTTGTAGAATAAGTCGCTGGACAATAATTTCAGACAGAGATCTCCTGCGCAGACATCCAGTTCTATATGACCTTCCTGTCACGGATCCGGATAGGCAGCAGATAGATATCCACACTTATCCAAGACGCGACGACCAGAATCGTATCAACCCGGTCTACGATGCCCAAGGATTTCGGGTTCATCGCCTCTATCCCGCTCCGAACTGCAGCATCACTTCGGGTGCTCTCGTCGATCTTAAGAAGGTCGACGTTCTTTTTCCAGATTCCGGGGACGGGTCTAGGATGTATGACACATACCCTCTCGGATTCACAAAGACATACGGGAATGTACAGGCCAGACGCACGATCGCTCCCTTTGATTGGGTTATCCAAGAAGCGAACCTCATCCTGACACCTCCTGTCAATCCCGATAACGATGGTGATTTCGATGACGATTTCGTGAGGGGTTATCCTGTCCTTCGGGGCACTGATTGTCAGATATACAATGTCATATCTCACCGCGTGCGCGATCAAGGGCGCTTCCATGCAGTTCAACTTGGTCTTGTCACGTCAGTCTTCGCAGGCACCTATGCACAGTCGGAAACTCACAAGCGACGGTTCGAGAGACGAAAGAGGGAGTGTGACAATGCTCTCCCCCATGAACGTCACGCACGTGCACTCGCAGAAGACGGTCAACCTCAAGCAACTCGTCTCGAGCAAACATATACGCTGGACGTATATCGTCTGTCCCCTGAGCACCGAAATGGAGCGTGAGTCAATCCTTGATCATCGTTGTGATCGAGTGCTCACTCCTAGCAGCACTGTGTATGATCACTTAATTAGGCATGTCTGCAAATTTATCCGACATCCATCTGTGACCTCTCCGCTTATCACATGCCTACAACCATTTGACAAGGAGGTAACTGGATGCCTATACCCCTCGATAGATATCTGAGATATCTCATATCTCTCTCGTCAGGTCATCCCAAATCTCATCAATTGGACAACGTTCCCAATCACGTCTCTGATCAAGCTTATGTGGGACGAGCGTCACAGGAAAATAGTAGTAAATGGCGAGATCCCTCCCCACGATGTGGAATTCATGTCCATGTTGGAGCGTGCTCTCAACTATGCGCACACAGGCGCGGGGAAGGTACTCACACGAAGGATGATGGATCGGGCATTCTTCTCACTCGGCATTGTCAATGATGGATTTCCAACGATCAATCGGGACTTCCTCGATTTTAATCAAGTGACTCACCGGAAGGTCGTCGTCCTGACGGATTACTGGCCGTTGGACAAAAATACAAATGCACCGGTGATATGCTCGAGGAGATGTCAGGTCTTGACTTATGGTGAAGGGCTCGCAAGGGTAAGCATAGTTTTCTTGTTTCACCAATCGTCCTTTCGGATGCTCCCATATGCGCATATGTCTTAGGGGTGTCATACCTCCGGGTTATCATGCCACTCGTCGGCAGACCTACTATCCCTACCCCTAACATTTGTGTGTGTTAATGGGAATCCGATACGCACAAATGCAAGGCATAGCATGCGCTCAAATCGAACAACTTATCGATTTGCGCATAGAAAATTTCATCTGACATACATTTCTTGTAGGAGTTTGAAGCAAGAATTACTATAGAACACGCTCAGCGACATCTGCCCGACAATGTATATCCTAGCGAGCCCAACCCGGTGGACAAGGTAGCCTTGTACACATTTCGGGTAGCCTTCATGGCCTACGTCAGAGACGTGCTGGATTTAGTCTCCAAGTCTGTAATGGAAGAGGTGGAAGAAAGCTTAAAGTCCAATAGGGCTGCAGACAGGGCACAAGCAAGATTAAGGAAGAGGGCGCTGGAGGAATGGCGGAAATCCAATTATCCTCTATCTTACCAACAGGATATTTTAGCGAATCTCATCACCGCGATCAATCCTCGTCGGACTGACGTCACGTCCGCATTCGAATTGACAAGGCCTTCTCAAGGTGGTAAACCGTTGTCATTCTTTGTCGACTCTATCATCAAATTCGCTTCCCATGTGAGACGCCGCCCTCCCTTCATCCAAACGGGATCCTTCAATAGACTTTTCAAGATTGCGGTCTCGGAATGTCGCAAGATGTATCTTACGCATCAATACCCCGAGCATGATCTGGATGTCATCATAGTTAACATCGCAACCAGGATCGCATCTGATATGAAGATCAACCATATACCTTGGATCCCTGATCGCGCAGCTGGAGCTGCAGGTCGTCCCTCTACCACCATCCGACACGACATCTGGTTACCGCTTGGCGAAGCTGAGCACCCCAGAGTTCAGCCGAAAAATAATGCTCCCGCATCTCAATCTCAGCAGATTCTGAGAGCGTCGCAAAGAATGGTCATGGAAGATCCTCGATCGGAATGGTCCGCATGCAACATTCGTCTCACTAATTTCCACAAAATATTGCACAAGCATTCACTCCCCATAGAATGGAAGTTCGACAATTCGGGAGATGAATTCCAATCAGAGGTTTATCGCTGGGTTGCCGAACATTACAATCCGTTGTCCAAACCACTCCATGCACTCGCAATATTCATCTCTCTCATTTTCGCCGGTTTACTTCCAAAAATATATCCTTGTGAGATGCAGCATCCTGCCAACGTCAACGACATCTATCAATATGTCAGATCATCTCCATTCGTCGCAAAGTCCAGCAAAAAAGGAGCTAGCCATACGGATCCCTTCATCACCATGGTATCTGGATTCATCATCGCTATGATGGACCCCCAGTCTCCATTACTGCAGCGGAACGGCACTAGTGATGATCAAAGTCGTCGTAAAATCTCTAACTTTTTGAATAAACACAGTGAGATTCTCCTATCTTAGTTGTCTTGT
The DNA here is from genome assembly GCA_038091295.1 of Tylopilus felleus. NCBI lineage: Eukaryota > Fungi > Basidiomycota > Agaricomycetes > Boletales > Boletaceae > Tylopilus > Tylopilus felleus. The sequence goes on along the minus strand of JBBPOE010000687.1, from coordinate 488 downwards.
TAGGAAATTCACACTCTCACACAGCATCCAAAGGGATCAGCATGCTGAACGTCCTTATTCGATTTGGTCTAGCTGTACCGATGTCGATGAAAGTGTTCAAGGCGGGAGTATGGATGAAGGATGCCAAACCTGCCGATGAGCAACTCATAAATGATCGCTGGTGCAGCGCAAAGAACCATCTGCTCAGTGATACGCACACTGGAGCATATAATGCCGTCGTGTATCTAGTTGGCCATGATGTCGCTGACTCTCTTGTGAACTCTAATTGGGTTCAAGCCAAAGGAGTTCCATCTACAATCCCTCGACCGATATCCGCAGGGACTGCAGGGACTCTATCTCATGCGTCGTCGTCGTCATCTCTAGGTAAACGCAGAGAAAGATACATTCCTGACAGCGATGACATTGTCATCATGGCTGATGTATGTAGTAACGAGGCTTCGTCGTCCAAAAAACGTCTCCGCTAGATCTTATGTCACACCACGTAGTAA
>JBBPOE010000686.1:0-15413 GCA_038091295.1 Tylopilus felleus | reverse complement strand
TGACGGGGGAACCATAGTGGGCATTGGGGGTGGCTGTGCGATATGCATGGTGAAGGATCTGACATGAGGTAAACATGAGGCGAACAGCCATAAGGCTGTGTGAGAGCCTAGCCCAGTGGCGTCGCATAGGATAAGGAGTGTAGTGGTTGGTAGTGACTGTTATCGTAGTGAGGTTGGGAGTTTGATTCCCGGGTATGGCAAATAATATAGGGGTCAAGTAAAGCGAGCATAACACTACCCCTTCTCTATGAGTCAGACTCTGTATGACCAATATCGTCTGGAGGCCAATTGAATTGGAATGAAGGGATGGGTTCATTATCCGGAAGTGGATTTTCTGGTTCAGATTCATTTTCCGTAACCAGAGGGGCGGTTTCTTTGGGTTCAGAAGAGAGGGTGATTGGAGGCATGTAGAGAGAGAGCCAGGCTGGGGCTTCTTCTCGGAAGTGATCTAGGTTAACTAGTGCTGTAATGATGAAATTTGGGACTACCATGCCAGTTTCTAACCAGGTTGGGTTTTGTTGCAATTGTTCCCATTCTTCAGCGTTCCAACCTTCTGCAGTTGGTTCTTCCGGATTGAGATGGTCGTTGTCGAAATTGTCGACCTGATCCCATGCTGGGTTTTCATTCCAACCATCAATGGTTTCCGGTTCGTTGTTATCTGCCCGGTCGTCCTTGTCCCATTTCTCATCCCACGATTTCCAGTATCTAGTGGGTTCGATTTCGAGGGTGAGAAGGGGCAATCCGATCTTTTTCCAGAGAGTCCATTTTAGGCAGACTCCGGTCTTCATGTAGCAGACTATGATTGACCAGATGGCGAATAGGAGTGTTGTCATAAATATGAAGAGGAGCGTGTTTGTCCATAATGATAGAATGATAGGCATAGTGGGGGAGCATATGATTCCATAAGAGATAAGACCATATAGGACAAGCATGGAGTAGTGCGCGAGGTCGGAAATCATTGTGAGTTGTAAGCATATTGTGGGAGCGAGGCTCAACCAAGTATTCAGAGATTAGATCGCAGCAGATCAATGTGTTTTTGCCCTGGTGCACTCCAGGGTTCAATCGACATCAAGCCGATCAAAGGGAAGGTGGGTTTGATTAATCTCTGGTACTGGTTTTCCACAATAGGTGAACAAGGAGTAGAAGTCGGCTTGCAACATATTAAGCGATCAGGGGATGCTGGGGTTGGAGCGGTGGAAGTCTTTGATTGCTTCCGATGCGTTAGCGAGATTGCCTTTTGGTTCCCAAGTGCGATCTCGTTGGCACTGGCATGCTGATATTGTACATACTGTTGTCCATTGACAGATGTTAGCTGACTCTCAGAAGACCTTGATAGCGCTTCGTGGAAAGTTCAAGATACTAGAGACACAGGTCTCTGTCCACAATGCTTGAGAGTCCAAGCACCAAGGAAAGAAGGTGGCGCATCTCACCGGAACTGAAATGGCTGTCAAGCTTCAGAATGAGACTATTCACATGCATGGCCGGAAATTTTCCATGACCTGCTGCTTCTGGGTTAATCCCAAAATCTTTCCTCTGACAACGAACCCAAATGTCACCCTTAACTGTGCAGAATGCTGGCTCTCTCCCCTTTCAATCGAAGATGCCATCAAGACTGGGCTGTATCAGTTTATTCCAAGCGATTTGCACCCATTGATGGCTCACAAGACCTTTGGAAACTTAGTAAGTTTTCTCCTTGCCTTCTATAATCATTCAGACTGATCCACAAATAAAGTTCTGTTATGGTGTCCAGACCATCCGCTCTGAATCCATCTCAGACATGAAGGGTTGCGCTAGGAGCATCTTTGGCCTCAATGCTGAATTTTTCGTTTGAGGCTACTTTCGGTTTGACGAACCTAGCTATTGGGAGCTAGTGCTCGGTGTGAACGGCAAGTACACCAAATTTGCACCAGTCCTCTTTCCAGACCCGAAAAATCTATGTAAGGACCAGTTTTTGAAGACTGCAAGTCTTGTTAAGGTACATTATTAGTCTTTAAGTTTCGTGCGGCATATCTGACAAGCCGTGCAAAGATATTGAAAGTCACGCTATTTGGAAAGTCGTCCCTTTTGGATCAGAATGCTCCAGGACCAAGACCAAAAGGTCAGATTTGGGAATTGTGGTCCACAACTGCTGGGATGATCGCCATGGCTGGCATATTGGTACATTCTCGATGCCTTACATTTCCTCCATTTCAACTTACAAATAAACTTGAAGGCAATCTTCGTTTTTTCTGGGGATCCAAACTTTTACCAGACTGGCGAGAAGACGGGCATACTGTACAGTGTGTACCACAACTACTTCTGCCAGCAGCTTCTGTCGGGAACACCCTGGGCCAGATCTGTGTTCAAGTTCTTCAATGATGTACTCTTCCCAGACATGTCAAATTCAACCCCTTCCTCATCAGGACTGGCAGCCACTGTCGATGACGATATTGACTGGGAGGCCGAATTTGAGCGCACATTTGCAGATGGCCTTCCAGATCAAGCTCCCGATGGACCAGCCTCTGCTGCTCCAGCTCCCATTGCCCTCCCCTCTATTTTAGCTCCCTTCATGGCTGTAGCTGCCCCTGTGGCTGTCCCTCACGTTCATGTCATTCATGCACCTGTTGTTCCAGCTGCCATTTCTGCTACCACAGTTCCTGCTCAGACAGAAAACAGTGAGCTTGATCTGGCCAACTCAGAGGAAGCAGCAAGTAGACCAGATAATCTCAAAGACTCCAAAGACATAGATGGGCCATGGATAGATGCTCATGTACTACTTGCCTGAACACCTCGTAAGTTATTGATCCACATCACTGTTTGCTTTGCATTGACATTTTGAATAGATAGAACGCAAACGGGCGAACACAGTACAGCTCTTGGCCGTGGAGCTAGCTATCCCCCATCTCCCCCACCTCATGCGATCATTCATTCATACTTGGCTTTACTCAGACGACAACCAACTGTGTGATCTGTGTCCCTTCTATCTAGGAAAAATATCTGTGTTCAACTCCACATCCGCCATGTTCTACGCAACAAGTGATTTGTGTGGGACTGTCAATTTGATGGAATGCAATGAGAATTTATCCATGCATGTCCTAATTGGAGACATAAAGGCCCCACTACGATTATGTATTTGTTGTCACTGACCCTGACGCAGAGGGACTGCAAGGCCTAGATATTGCCCGGGTGCTGGCTTTTTTTCCCTTCAAGTTCCAGGGCGAGCAGTTTTCTTGCGCAATCATCTGATGGTTTGACTGTGTTGGGAATGCCCCCAATGATGACACCAGCATGTAGATCATCAAACCAAGCTCCAGCACTGGTTGGCAGCCCAAGATTGCTGTCATCCATGTCAATTCAATTTTCTGTGCTGTGCACCTGATCCCAGTGTACAGCACATCGCACGTACCATCTCAAGGTATCCCACCAAATAAATCCTATGACCACTTCCATTTATTCTACATCAACAATTTAAGTATGCTGACCACCACACTTTCACCACAGCTTTTTGAGCTGTCCACTCTCCCTCTACGCCCAGTGTGCTTACTGGCATGTATGGCAACTCAGCATCAATCCATTCCGTGTCTCATCTTGGCAGCCCATCCCAGGGCATGAGGCAACTTCAAGTCATCACTAACTTGTTCAAGATCATCACTGGTTTTATGACTTGGAAGAAAGTGTCATCAGGCAGCAATGCTGCAGCCGTGTCTCATTCATGTCCTGGCAGTCCATCCCAGGGGACATCATAGGTGATTTCAAGTCATCACTAACTCATTCAAGATCATCACTGATTTTATGACTCGGCAGAAAGTGTCATTGGGCAGCAATGCCGCAGGGGAATGCTCAAGGGAGTTCATGCGAGCGCAGAGCAAGCTCGGGAATGCTTGATTATTATTGGCTCAGTTTACTCTACTAGTACTAAGTGATCTGTGTCGTTATAGTTCACTTTTTGCAGCTTTCGAACCATCATGTCTATTAATAAGCTTTCTTTTGGTCCAGTGTCTTTTAATGATATGATGTGAGTCTAAGGCTTAGACTGCATTGACAGCGCATACCCTTGCCTGTCTCCGGGTACCATCTCACCACATCCTCTCTCACTGGATAACCTGACTTGTAGTCCGAGCCAGATTCAGGAAGTCTGATCCTGACTTGGAGCTCAAGTCTGACATCCACTCACTGTTATGCTCGCTTTACTTGACCCCCATATTATTTGCCATACCCGGGAATCAAACTCCCAACCTCACTACGATAACAGTCACTACCAACCACTACACTCCTTATCCTATGCGACGCCACTGGGCTAGGCTCTCACACAGCCTTATGGCTGTTCGCCTCATGTTTACCTCATGTCAGATCCTTCACCATGCATATCGCACAGCCTCGCATCTAGGCGCCTCATGTATTTCATCTCCGCTCTATGACCCCTATCTCACCTCATGCTCATCTCATGTATTCCTCATGACTCGCACTCATCCTATAGGGTATGACCCACTGATCTAGGCTATGCTCCTCATGGTCCCCTCATGTACTATAGCACAGGATATCTGTAGATCTAGTGTACACAAGTGTAAACCCCTAGACAGTATATAAACTCCAAGCGCACTCAACTGGTTTCCCCAGTCTTGTTCACTTGGAGATTTCCCATCTTCACTCTTGCCACACAAGGTCTCGCCACTTACTTCTCAGTTTGCCATTGAGTGCCACTGACAAAGGTATCTCCCTTGTTCTAGCTTAACAGCCAGCTCTTGAGTGAGTTTGGTTGTTTCAGTGTGCAGGTCAGCGGAAGGTCTAGCAATCAACACCTCTTGCATCCGCCCTATCCACCACCCCACACTTTTATCTTTGCCAGTGAGAAACCGTCTCGCTGTCTATTGATTGAATGGCCACACTAACTCCGTTGGGTAGTGTCGTGCAAATCGGGATCAGCCTTCCCCGCCGCTTTTGAGTTTGCAGTACGGAAACAGGATCACCTACCCATAGTCAGGGTCATTGACTACGCTTACCAGGCACCCATTGATAGCATCCTAGGAGGCCCTCTATTCGCCTCACCAGAAAGAGAGATCAAAAAAGAGGAGGAATCCATTGTCCTCACCCTAGTCGAGGAATCCGTAAACCTCGTATACCCACAGGTACCACCGTTCCCTCACGTCGAGGACTACCTCTGGCCAGACTTTTCTGACGATGCCGACGCCTGCTTTGAACAGTTCGAAGAACCAGAGGAACTAGCCTCCTACAGGTCCGAGTTGCCGCGTCTACTACCCGCCCCGTGTTTTGACACTCCAGTTGACGATAGAAGGATCGAATTCTTCCAAGGTTGGGAATTCGAAGAATTTGATTTCCATTACATTCCACCACTGGCTTGGCAGGAACCCTTACCCGTTTCACCTCACTTCCCTCCGGTTGATCTATTGGACCCCAGATACCACGTACCTGAACTAGAACAGGTCCATCAAGACTTCAGGCACTTCTACCCTGAACCCATCTGCTCGCCCTCACCCCCATTGATTGGACATACATCCACTGCTGCCTACTAGAACAAGAAATCTTCAGGTCTGGATTCTCCACTCCCCTCACTTCAAGTTTCATCGGGATTGCTAATGATCCATATAGAGCACTCCTCCCGGATGAGGTCCAGGATATTATTCGAGAGGGAATTAACCTGGGCATTGAGCAGCAGGGAGATAGACGCCGTCACTCGGATTCACGGGAGAGACGTTTCAAAGAGGAGAAAGATCTCATCGGAACTATCACCTTCATCCTCCACCTATTCCCCTTCTCGTTCTCCTTCCCCTCCTCCTATCCCTCGTTGGCACTGAGGTGTACCTCATCATTTTGGTTACCAGCGCCCTCCTCTACGTAGATCAGAACACCTTAGGAAGCCTGCACATTACCGCCAGTAGCAAGGTTTCTGTAAAGTTTGTACGTAGGGAACTCATTGAGGCATATAGAAGGGATTAGGCTGTTCAGTCTGAGATTGAAAGGGAACTCGAAAATCACAAAAACCAAGAGAACATCCCACCACCGGCTTACGCAGCACCTGAACCGCCAGCTGCTAACCGCACTAACCAAGCAGGCCCTAGAATAGTCTTCGGAAGACTCCCGCTCCCCGTCCTTCCTATCCCGGAAGAAATCCATATTAACAGAGATGCTTTACCCGAACGTCCAAGAACTCCTGCCCCAGTCTACCATTACTGTTACGACCCTAGAGACTTCCTAGCTCCAGGTCAAGAGACAGATGCTCGCTCCGGAAATACATCCAAACTCCCCTCTGGTTACCAAACCCCTGACGCCGAGCTAGCCGACGTCAAATAGATCTGGATCACATAAGCAAACACCGGAAATTGTCTAAATCAAATAAGGAAAGGTTCCAGAAAAGCATAAACTCTATTGCCAAGCGCAAATCATCTAGTGACCCCTATTCTCCTAAGTCCGCTTACGGAAAACTACTAAAGAAAGCTCGTAAACTCAAGAAATCCATCAAGTAAGGAATCATGTCTTGCGCCCAACTTCAACAAGATATTGCCAACGCCCTTGCTTTTGCTGGGCAAGACTGGGTACAAGGATCAGCAGCATTGAATGCCACCTTCGCTAATATGCTAACCTCTCTTGACAACATGGGCAATCAAGTACTCGCAATGCAAGCACAGACCACCACTATGGCCCAGACAGCCAAAATATCTAAACTACTCGCAGACCCAGGACCATTCAATGGATCTATGTCTAAGTTCAAAGAATGGTGGGCTAAAGTTAAAGCATGGCAAGCCAAAAATCATCTCGCCATGCCTGCCAACACAGACAAACCGGTCCGCGCAGTATTCTCGCGTTTAGAAGGACCCAAGGCGGGAAGCTTTGCCAGGACACGACTAGAAATGCTTAATAGCGGAACCGCATACACGTGGACACACATGTGTACTGAACTAGAAGAACTTTTCCGACCAGCCAATCAACAGGATTGGGCTCAGAAGAAGCTTAGGGAACTCAAACAAGGAAGGATGACGATCGATGAATGGATCATCAAGTTCCAAACCTATAGTCAAGCTGCTCAGTTCAATCAAGGACAGTTGATTGACATCATTGAGCAAAACATCGACTCGTCTATCATCTGAAAGATCATTGAGGAAGATACTCGACCTACCGATCCGGCCAACTACCTGACCAAAGTACGGAACATCGGTCAAAAGAGACAATTGACCCTATTCCTAGGAATCGCCGGACCGTCCCGACAAAGAGACCCTAATGCTATGGACATCAGCGCATTGGATGCCATATCGGACGAGGAATCCGAAGTAGAAATCGATGCATTCACCAGAGGAAAAGGGAAAGCCAGAACCCCTAATCACAATAGGAAACTGATTGCTTGTTTCAATTGTGGAAAGCCAGGCCACATGGCTAAAGAATGCAAGATTCTGTCTACCCGATGTGCGGAATGTAACTGGTCTAGAGGAGGCCACAAGTCGAGATGCTCCAAAGCATCTAAGATCCGCTCTATCACCGAAGAACCCACTACATCTTGGGATCAGGGATCCCACACCATTCAAGGAATGAGCTTTGATGAAGCCAAGGCCTTTTTCTACGACATGCACAATGTTGAAGACAAGGGAAAAGCCAAAGCGCTTTGATCGATCTGGGTGATCAAAGTGACTCTCGAATTGTAAATACAACTTCATCTCTAAATTATAGTCAAACATGGTCTTTGACTGGTTCGGAGCTCGGCTGGGACTCTAAACCAGTGCTTAATTCCATTTACACCCCTATAGAAACCCCAGAACCACTGAGACACATACTAAACTGTGGTATGCGAAGAGACATAGTATTGAAACTCAACATAGCACCTGTAAAGCAAAACCGTTGCTTTAGCAGAATAGAAGCTCTCCTTGATAGCGGAGCTAACACTGTATTCATTGATCAGAAATGGGCACAGATCAGGAAGATACTGTTACTTCCGATGCCAAACCCCATACCAGTATACAACGTGGATGGAACACGTAACTCGGCTGGTGACATCACCCATTGTGCCGAAATAGTCATTGATTTCCAGGGTCACCGAGAAAAGGTAGTAGCCGAGATAACCAATCTCAGCAGGCACCAAATGATCCTCGGATACACGTGGTTAAAGCACCACAATCCCGACATTGACTGGGAAACTGGTCAAGTCAGGATGACTTGCTGTCCATGGACTTGCAGAGTCTTGCAGGGCAAGTCTCCCCTTGAGCAATCCATCGACGCGCTCAATCAAAATGGTCTTAGGACCATTCACGTGATCAAAAGGGAAAAGGAATGATCAGAGATTCCTAAACCTGACCCGAAGCCTGAGGACCTAGTCCCTAAGGCTTACCACAAGTATCTCAAAGTCTTCTCAAAGAAGGAGTCTGAACGCATGCCTATCCGCAAACCATGGGACCATGCTATTGATATGAAAGACACCTTCGTACCCAAGAAAGGAAGACTTATTCCACTATCACCACAGGAACAGAAAGAAGTATCCGACTTCATCAACGATCAAACTAGAAAAGGATACATTAGACCATCAAAATCTCCTCAGACATCCCCCATGTTCTTCATTCCTAAAAAGGATGGAAAGAAGCGAATGGTACAAGATTATTGCTATCTTAACGAACACACAGTCAAGAACAATTACCCACTCCCTCTTATCCGACAGTTATCCGAAAAACTGCAAGGAGCTAAGTTGTTCACCAAGATGGACCTTCGATGGGGATACAATAATGTCAGGATCAAGGAAGGTGATGAATGGAAAGCCGTCTTTACCTGCCACCGAGGTTCTTTCAAACCCCTAGTAATGTACTTTGGACTATGCAATTCACCTGCCACCTTCCAAGCAATGATAAACAAGATCTTTGCCGATATGGAAGACGTCGTTGTGGTCTACATCGATGACCTACTCATCTTCACCAAAACCGACAATCAGGAAGAGCATGACAGGATCGTACTTGAAGTCCTTCGACGACTTGAAGAACATGATCTCTTCGTCAAACCAGAGAAATGCTCCTTCCGAGTCAAGGAAGTTGAATTCCTGGGCATGACCATCTCCACCAAAGGAATCAAGATGAACGATGACAAGGTTAAGGCTATACTAGAATGGCCCACCCTGAAAACAGTTCGCGGTGTGCGCAGTTTCTTAGGATTAGCTAATTTCTACCGAAGGTTCATCAAGGACTACGCTCAAGTAGCTCGTCCTCTGAATGATCTGACCAAGAAAGACCAGGCCTTTGAATGGAGAGAATTGCAGCAGACAGTGTTTGACACGCTTAAACAAAGATTCACCACTGCCCCTATCCTTGCATTCCCGGACATCGACAAGCAATTCCGCCTTGAAACGGATGCTTCGGACTTTGCAACCGGTGCGGTCTTATCTATCCTGAAAGATGACAAATGGCACCCCATTGCCTACTCATTGCACTCTATGTCCCCCGAGGAACGTAACTATCCCATTGCTGACAAAGAGATGCTGAGTGTCATCCGAAGTCTAGAAGAACGGAGACACTATCTAGAAGGTGCTAATCTCCAGTTCGAAGTATGGAATGATCACGCAAACCTTCAGTGGTTTATGAAGCGACAGGATCTTAATTGCCGACAAGCTCAATGGGCACAGTACCTCTCCCGATTCAATTTCAAATGGGTACACAAAGCCGGAGCCCAGATGGGTAAACCCGATGCCCTATCTTGCCGCGAAGATCATGCTATGGGAATTCAGGACGATAACAAGATGGTTCTCGTCATTCCCCCAGAACAGATTCGCTTCTACCACCCTACAAATAGCCACCGATGCTGATGATGTCAGAAACCGCATTCAAGACGCTACGGTTCGAATCCGAGAATCGGATGTCATCACATTATGCAAGAAACATGGAATCTGTGAAGATCGAGATGGGATTCTCTTCACCAGATCAGGAAAGATGTATGTACCCGAAGACCGAGATCTCTGAATGGAGATGGTACAACTACATCACAATACTCCTATTTCCAGACACCTTGGAATGGAGAAGACTCTCGAATTGATGCAACACAGCTACACCTGGCCAGGAATGCCAGCACTGGTCAAGGACTACGTATCTAGATGTGACCGCTGCACACGATTCAAAGGATCTAACCAAGCTCCGCCTAGAAAGTTGAAACTGCTCGACACCCCACCAGGTCCTTGGAAAGAAATATCTGCCGACTTCATTACAGATCTCCCTGAATCTGAAGGATTTGATAGCATCCTAGTGGTAGTCGATCGATTCTCGAAAGAAGTCAAATTCATCCCTTGCACCAAAAGCATATCCGCTCTTGACACCGCAATGCTGTACTTGCGCCACATATGGAAACACCATGGACTTCCCACAGGAATTGTATCGGACCGAGGCCCACAATTCGCATCACAAGTAATGAAGGATATCTGCAAGAGATTAGGAATCCAACCCCGGCTATCTACCGCATATCACCCGCAGACAGACGGACAAACGGAAAGGATCAACTGAGACCTACAACAATACCTCCGAATCTTTACGTCGGAAAAGCAAAATAAGTGGGTTAGCTGGTTACCCCTCGCACAATTCTCCTACAATGCCAAGAAACAGCTTAGTACAAAGAAATCACTGTTTGAAGTTACTCGATCGTATCAGCCAAAGATGGGCTTTGAGCAAAAAGCTACAAAGGCACCAGCAGCTAAAGAATTGACGAAACAAATGAAAGAAACTTTGGAACAAATAAAGGAGAACATAGAAAAGGCAAAGGCGCGTATGAAGCATCAAGCAGATAAGCACAGATCGCAGGCACCGAATTATGAGATCGGTGAGAAAGTTTGGCTCTCCACCGAGAAACTTAAACTTACCCGTGCATCGAAGAAGCTCACGGAACTATGGCTTGGCCCCTATGACATCACCAAGCGCATTGGAGATAACGCAATTGAACTGTGACTTCCGAGATCAATGAAGATTCACCCAGTAGTGAACATCTCACGGGTTAAGCCATACAAGGAACACCTTGAAGGCCAACCTACATTCAAACCCGGCCCTGTGCAAGTCACAAAGGATAGAGAAGTAGAGTTCAAAGTAGAAACCATCATAGACTCTCAATGGAAAGGACACCATCTAGAATATCTAGTCCACTGGAAGGGCTACTCGGACGAAGATCCAGAACAATCTGAAAATATTAAGAACAAACCTTGCAAAGTTCCTCGTTTGTGGCATCATTGCTTGGGTGGACGAGGGCAGCCACTGAATTGTCTTCAGAGTCAGAGTTAATTTGGTTGATGTCGGCCAAGTTGAACTCTGAATCAGCATCACCATCATCTTGGGAAGGAATTCTGGCTTGAGAAGGCATTATGTATGACTGAGCGGTATCAATGCGACTCAGAACCAAGTGAGAGAGATGACAATGAATCCTGCTGTGCACATGAAACCAAGCTTAAGTACATCACATTCTGATGGCGCCTGAATACTTACATTGACCATTCAGAGCAATGCATTGTGTTTTCGACTCTGAATCGCTCTAATGAAAGGAGGAGTTGCCGAATGAGTAATAACTTGCAACATTGACTGATCTTTGGTGAAACAGTGGAAGAACCCTTGATACATGTACTCCCTGGACAAATAATGATTACAATCAATTACCAGATGCCAGTCAAGAAGGACGTACAAAGAATAAGTGGGAAATTAAATAATAGCTTCTGAATCACTGAATGTGCAGTGAAAACACTGAACAATCCAAGCAAATTTGATGTCAAAAAGTCTCCAATGATCACTGTCATAGCCTGAGACTTACCTTTGAATTTTTATTCAAACCTGTGAGTGATGTCAATGAGGAAACATGTAAAGCAATGGGATAACTCAGTGGCATTGACAGGTTACAGTTTAATCAACATGAACCTTAAATTTACTGGTCAATTCTGAATCATCTTCCGATTTAGATACCACTGATAGCATCCATCAGTAGTTACCTGATTCTCTCACCAGTTGAGTCTTCCAATACCATTGATAATGTCAAGGCCAAAACTTGGGAGAGGGATTCGGAGGGTCTTCATTGATTCAGATATGGCCTGTCGGGGGTAAGTCCTTGATATCCATCATTTGAGTCATGCCACTCGTCTCATATCCATGCAGTAATAAATTTAAATTAATATTTTATCTCTCCCGACCAGCAATGCTTGATCTTCACTGGAAAGCAGGTCGAAGATGGCCGCACCCTTTCTGACTACAACATTTAGAAGGGGTCCACCTTTCACCTCATCCTCTGAACCCATCCAAGTCTCTGTGGTGTTTGGATGCAGATCTTTGTCAAGACCTTGATGGGAGAGACAATCACTCTTGAGGTCGAATCCTCTGAATCAGACACCATTGACAATGTCAAGGCCAAGATTCAGGACAAGGAGGGCATTCCTCCCGGCCAGCAACGTCTTGTCTTTGCCAGGAAACAGCTCGAGAACAGTTGTACCCTGTCTGACTACAATATTCAGAAGGAGTCTACACTTCATCTCAATATGTTGTTTAATCATCTACATTTATCTGGCCTGTTCTGACTCTCTTAATAAGTCCTCCTCCATCTGTATGGTGGTATGCAGATTTTCGTCAAGACCCCCTCGCCGCCCTTCCCTCCCCAAACACGCTGACACCCCCATCCATCCACGCATTGTGGAAGGCGCACACTGATGCACATGTATGGCTCATTTGCTGTCTGAATCATGCAGGGAATGATCTCTGTTTGTGGCACAACTCCCAACGTGAACCCTGAGCATATCCCTCTCGCATGGCACCCCCTCACCAGCAAGACAATCACACTTGAAGTGGAGTCATCTGACACCATTGACAAGATGGTATTCCCCTTGACCAGGAGCGCTTTGTTTTTAAAGGTGGAAAGCAGCTGGAGCATGGTCATACTCTCTCCGACTACAACATCCAGAAGGAGTCCTGCACTTCACTTGGTCCTTCGTCCCCATGGTGGTACTACTACTAGTATATAAATCCTTGTCAAGATTCTGACAGGTAAGACCATCACTCTGGAATTCTCGGACACCAATGACAATGTCACTGGCAGGGCCAAGGTTCAGGATAAGGAGGGCATTCCTCCCGACCAGCAACATCTCATCTTTGCTGGAAAACAGCTCGAGGATGGTCGCACTCTGTCTGACCACAACATTCAGAAGGAGTATCAATATGCTTCATCTCAGTATGTTTTTTGTCAAGACCCTCACCAGAAAGACAATCACACTCAAAGTGGAGTCGTCTGATACCATTGACAAGAGGTATTCCCCCTGACAGCAGTGCCTCATCTTTGCCAGAAAGGAACTGGAGGATGGTTATACTCTCTCCGACTACAATATCCAGAAGGAGTCGACACTTCACTTGGTCCTTCATCTCCATGGTGGTATGCAAATCCTTGTCAAGACTCTCACGGGTAAGACCATCACTCTGACATTCTCGGACACCATTGACAATGTCAGGGCCAAGATTCAGAACAAGGAGGGCATCCATCCCGACCAGCAACATCTCATCTTTGGTGGAAAACAGCTCTTACTCTGTCTGACTACAACATTCAGAAGGAGTCTATTAATATATTTCATCTCGGTATGTTATTTAATGATCTACATTTATCTGGCCTGATAAGTCCTCCATCTGTGTGGTGGTATGTAGATTTTTGTCAAGACCCTCACCGGAAAGACGATCACACTTGAAGTGGAGTCGTCCGACACCATTGACAAGAGGGTATCCCCTGGACCCCTGATAAGCAGTGTCTCATCTTTGCCGGAAAGTAACTGGAGGATGGTCGTACACTCTCTGACTGCAACATCCAGAAGGAGTTGACACTTCCCTTGGTCCTTCATTTCTGTGGTGATATGCAAATCCTTGTCAAGACTCTTATGAGTAAGACCATCACTCTGGAATCCTTGGACACCATTGACAATATGGAGGCAAATATTCAGGATAAGGAAGGCATTCTGAACCCCCCAGATCAGCAACACCTCATCTTTGCTGGTAAGCAGCTTGAAGGTGGGTGTACCCTCTCCAATTATAATATCCACAGACCAGAAGGAGAGTAGTAATACTCTGGTAAGTTGCTTCGTTGAATGTCCCCCGAGTTATATAATATCTTAGACTGACAACATGATTACGGTCCTTCACCTGCACAGTGAGTGCTGAGGATGTTGTGGAATCCTCCCATCATTAGTCTATTGTTGTATCATTAAGTGTCATGATTACCAACGTGCTATACTGATAATGATAATGATATCTATGTTATGGTGTGAGTGACACAAATAAAACTATGGTAATTAATCAAGCAGCTTGGCTTGGAGGAACCAGTCACCGTCTACGTAGTCAACAAGAAAGAAGTTGCCAATACGCTTGAAATCAGGAACAAGGAGAGTCCCACAGATAACAGACCAAAGTGAAATGAACTCGGACTGCACTGAGGGATGGGACCTGAGGCGAGTGAAGCCAAGGTCATGATCGACCATGCACTGGTTTCCTGTTGGGGCATCCATAGATTGCACCAGTGCAAGATCTAAAGGGTGCTGATCATGATTCAAAATGTAGCAGAACATTATCAGAAGGCAAGCAAACATGTACTTGGTGTTGTCGTGCTTGTCTTGGGTGTGGATGAACATGCAGTCATAGCATCGGTTTTGATGGAAGTTTGGATTGCATCACAAGTAGTCAGTAGCTAATTTCCAGTCCACAGTGGACTCATAGTTGACTTTGAGATACTGACATTCTTGGATCTAACGAAGAACATATCATGAGATTCCATGCAATAGAATTTAAATGACTATTGATAAAGTGCACCTTATCCTGGCCCTCAGGAATGAACCATGTCCTACCATTTGGCAGCAGGATCTCATTGGCATCAGAACACATGTTGATGAAGATAACAAACTTCTTGCAAAAATTCCGGAAAGCCAGATCTGATGACTTTTCTTGCTCCATGGCATTGAATGTCATTGGTTTCTGAGGGGAGCCAAGGTAGATGTGCTCCATGACCAGCAGGTCATCAAGCTCCCCTTCAGCTTCTTCGAGATGAGACAAATTGAGGGTGACCTTACAATGTACTTCATCCAGATGTTCAACACAGCTGCAGATTAACTCGCAAACAACTGTCCGTTGATCCAACTTCACCAGCTAACAAGGGGTGAAGTTGTGATCAGCCACCCCGACGGGCTACAGAATCAACAATAGTGCACTGCTTACTTGTTTAGACACATCCTTGTGATGAGTTTGATGGAGGTACACTCATCTGATTGGACCATGCTGCTTCTCATTTGGGCATGTTGACCTGCATGAAATACCTTCCATGTGGAGTCATATATCTCTTATATCTTGTACATATCTCTCACAACCTTTTTCCTAGTTGTTGCCAAAGATGCACAACTCAAATTGTTCCAACTATGTGTTATCACACCCGGAATAATTATTTCCTCTTTATCTATTGAGTATTTCAACTCT
>JBBPOE010000685.1:0-15434 GCA_038091295.1 Tylopilus felleus | reverse complement strand
GTTCCTACACTCTTCGCAATGGCCACTACGACATTCACTATTCATGGCAATACACATTTTGATGACGTAGAGTCCTTCCTCTACGTCCTTTTATTGTTCTTTTTTTCCTATTCAAGCCCACTTCCGGTTTCGGAGCTGCACGAGGCGGACAAGGCAGGTTTTGTTGAACCCATTGGATTCGGCCGTCCTGCCCATGTGAGAAATTTGCCGAAACGGTATGCTGATTGGGCGGATGGCGACACCATGGATATAGCTGACAAAAAGCACTCCGCTATCTCGACTCTTGATGGTATACAAAGGACCATTAAAAGCGCCGAGTTCTTGAACTGTCTAGAGCATAATTGGCCAAAGAAGTTGCATGTCCCGATTAGCCGTCTGATCGCGGCTTCTTTCAAAACATTTTACAACAGCACGCTATGCACACAAGCCAAGGGATCGCACACGGAAGTCTCACACACCGAGTTCGTCAGCACGCTGGACAGGTGGTTGAGCATGTACGCTCATCTAGAAGAGGAGTTTTCAAGCTGTCCCTTCTAGTCTAAAGCCTGAGGGTACGGTTATACTTTCCTTGATGGATAAACTTTACTTGCCATGTTTCATATTTTTTTCCTTCATGATTCCAGAGCTAGTAGATTTATTTAGGATGTATGGGTCTCATGCTTTATGATTCCTCCTTACTAGTCCTCTTGATGCTGTTATTGGCATGTTAATGCACAGAAGTTACAACCTTCTAGTTATTTGCGAGTTTGACGAATTATGAGTCCTCTGGACACGTTGGTAATTCTACGTAACTAGATGTAGGATTATGCCATCGCTACTATGGTATTGAATCGGTGAAACGATGAGAACGCAATTTACATGCAGACGGGAGTCGCAAGCTAGACAGGGGCAAAACATCCAAAATAGGTAACTTGGTTGTGGATGCGTCGTGACCGAGGTGACAGTGGACCTCCACAGTACTAGTTCCACACCAGACTATTGTCTGCCCATCAAAGACAGTCAGTGCCAGCGAGCCACCACACGTCCACACAGTGTTGGCGTATAAAACACGAGCTGGGCGCGCTCCTTTGACGGTAAGATCCTTATTTTTCACCCACTTCTCAGTAACACTCATCATTTCTCGTCCCGTGTTCCTACACTCTTCGCAATGGCCACTACGACATTCACCATTCATGGCGATGTTTCCGACGCTGGATCAGACGCGGAAAAGTACGCGAGAATCGTGAAGGTCATCGTACGTTGGTTACTTGTTGATTCGACCTATTCAGTGGTTTCACTTTGCTATGCAGCAGCGAAACATGACCGGTTACAAACGACTCGAAGATAACAAAGTGGTCGTACCCCAACGCACGATGAGCAACCCCTCTCCTGTAAAAAAGGCGGCCTCCAACCGACACCCGAGCCAACCACACACCCGCCCTGAGGTGGGCGGAGCGCTTGCCCACGAACTCGCCAAGGCACGATTTTTAATGCAGGATCTTGCCGACCATGTTTTTGGACACATAGTGTCCACCCAGCTAGCGAGAGACATTCTGCAGAAGTTCGTCGAAGACAAGGTTGTACTAGTTTACAATGGGACGGATGCTTCTAGTCGCTTTGCTCTCCCTCTAGACCCGAAATCCGATGATGTTCAGAGAGCGATTCAAGAGGCATTCGAGGCTGCTGATTACTACGCCTGTATTCGGTCGAATACACAAAAGGGTGGCAGGGAGCCAGAGACCTCGTCAACAGACAAGCAAGGAAAGCCGAAGAAGCCGAGGCCGAAGAAATATTCATTCAGGTGGGACTCATTCCCAACGGAAACTCTCCGCGAAGACGAACTCGTATCGTTCCTTAACGACATCACCGATCGTGCCTTTGAAATCGCGAAGCCGAAGCTTACCGAAACGAACCCAGAGTTGCGCCATCGCTTCGCGGCTCCCACAGACAAACATCATGCTGTACCGCTATCGTACGAGGCCGACGGGGAGGACATGAGACCGGACTTCCTTTTGCTGCCAATCGAGGCGTTCTCAGCGGACAAGAAGACCGTCGACGCGAAGTACGTCAATTTTACAGCGTCGCGTCTCGTTGGCGAGGCGAAGAACAAGGACCTCGCAGCGGGTATCGAACAGATGGAACGGTACGCACGAGGGTTGAAACGGGCCCAACCATGGGTATATTACGTGCTCGGGATGGTGGTCACAAAGGACAAGGCGATGTTCTTACGCGGAGAGGGTAGCGGTACCGAACATCTGGAGCTTATGCTGACAGATGGTCGTGGCTGCACCGAGTTTATCCGCATCCTTCTTGGTCTTGCATTAGCGGACAAGGTGGACTTGGGCCACAATCCCGATGTGGTGTTAGAAGTGAAGGAACAGACATGCAAGGCGCAAAACGTGACTCGACGCTCCATTGTAGCTTCCAAACAGCGGCCTGAGAACGATAAAGTAACGTCTGTCCCGACTCCTCTCCCGCGAGCGCCAAAGTCCGGGTTTCAACGCGAGGCTCAACTGCAAAGCGATTCAGCTGCGTTCTGCCCACAGAAAATCCGACCTTCTTCCGCAAAGAGGGTTCATGCCGAAGTTGCGGATGACAGCAACGAGGGCAGGGAATGGAAGAAACCCAAGACTAATGGGATCACCGTCGAACGTTTCATCTTCTTCCCAATTGCTTTATATGGTCACAAATGCTTGGGTGTCTTGTTCACCGCCGGCTCGATTTGTGGAAGGGGAACGACGGTGTTCTGTGCTGTTGATCCTCAAGATGAAGAAAAACGGTTGGCGTTTAAATTGTCGTGGCAAGACCTCGCTCGGGTAGCTGAACAAGACGCAGTCATGGAGCGCCTGAAGAACATCCGTCATCCCAATGTGATCGTGCCAGTCAAGTATGCTATCCTATCTAGTTCAAGAGATGGTCTACTTACACGTGTTTAGGACATTCAAGGTAGATAAGAATGGCGAGAGGTGGACGACGCTCGCTTCAATCAGGGATTTTCTTCCCGAAGAAATCAGGGAATTGGGTGTTGAGAACCGTGTGCTGACAATCTCAGTCTCCGATTTGAAACGCCCAGTGAAGTACTTTTGGGGCGTACACGACTTTGTGCGAGGAATACGCGGTGCTTTGTTAGGTACGTTTCTCTATATCGCTACCATGATCGGTGTGGTTTATTGATCTGAACACATCCAAGGGCACCAATATCTCACGGAGATTGGTGTTCTGCACCGGGACATCAGCGAGAATAACATCGTGCTAGGACTCCGTCCTGAGGATGAACGAGGGTATCTGATCGATTTCAACATGGCTATACTTCAGGATGCCGAAGCGCGGACGGAACCTGAATTAACCAAGCGTCCGCTCATACCTTCTAAAACCCCTAGGAATGCGTTCTCCACTTTTTCTCAGCACGATGACAAGACGCCCGTGAAAGCTCTCCGAACTGTATGTACTCTGCCAATTTCTTGTCTCCACCACTCACCAACATAAAAGGGAACTTTTCCATACATGTCTCACAACATCCTTCGCGGTGGCAGGCACACACATTTCGATGATGTAGAGTCCTTCCTCTACATCATTTTCTTGTTCTTTTTCTCCTACGCAGGGCCGCTTTCCGTTTCGGAGTTGCTCGAAGCCGACCAGGCAGGGTTTGTTTCGTCTATTGGATCTGGCCGTCTTTCCCATACGAGAAGTTGGCCAAAAGAGTATGCTGATTGGGCAGATGGCGAAGCCTGGCATGTTGGCACCCTCAAGTTGGGCACCATCACGAGTCCCGATGTGATTGAAAGCCCTGCACTCGCGCGCTGTCTGGAAAACAACTGGCCAGAGCGATTACACTCGCCGATCGGCAACCTGATCCAGGATTCATTCACAACTTTCCAGCACAGTATGCTGCATACTCGCGCCAAGAGATCGCGCACAGAAGTGTCGCACGCTGAGTTCATCAGCGTGCTGGAAAAGTGGTTGAAGGAGCACGCTCATCTGGAAGAAGACTTTTCGAACTGTCCCTTCAAGAAGCCTGACTCAGGGTATGTTTGTGCTTTCCTTGACGGTTAAAATTTTCTTACCACTTTTATTCCCTCGCGCTACTTGCGTTCCAGCACATGACACGGAACTCTACTAGTATCCTTCCATTACCGTGGTACCTGTTTTCCGTTGTAGAGAGAATGACCCATGATATTTATCTAACTATCTCGCTTCAGAGATTTCACGTCAATGTTCGCCACAGACATGGTACCCAAGTAGTACCAACCGAGAGATTCCTAAGAGAGAGACTCATCTCTCCAAAGGAGACGACCCATTTATCGTTCGAATTCCGCCTGCGGTGATCGCTTGGGTTACGCACCATACGGACCATTTCCCAGGAGCAAATAAGCACAGATGAAGACGAGGCATGATCAAATGGAAGTACAAAAATATGCATCATACTCTGACACGACTAACTTGAAGAGAGTATCATTTTGACAAATTTCTCGCGTGTTTCTTGAACGTTATATCTGTGAGCGTAGTCGAGTGGCAACGTCCTCAAGCTGGTGTGACACCTCCAATTTTGCTGGTCATAGTTGATTCGCCTGAATGCCAGTGCATGCATTCGCCACGTAGGGTCTGTCCAGTAATGTACTATTTTTGGGTGGTCTGTGCACATTCCTTTACGAATGATAACGTACTGCCAGTGTCGGGCAAACTTGGCGACTTGAAGGGAAGACGTAGTACCATAGTTGCGTGTATAGCACTTCATTATCCGCCGTTCATCTACGTCTCCGTTCTATGCACAATAATACGTATTCTACACATCGTACAACATCTCGTCTATTGCCCACATCACCCAAATGTCCAAATGTCCGTCTGAAAGTATTGTTTTGCAAGAATCATGAACTTGCATGGTATTTCTGTGCGCGATTCTCTGGCGGCCTTGCTTAGAGTGCTGTCGTAGGATGAAGTATCGATCAGACGCCTGATTGGAAGGGGCAATTTCTTTGGCCAAATATGCTCTACACAATCCAAAAAAATCAACGCATGGTCAAAAATTGTTCTCAGTATGTCATCTGGAGTCACCCAAGCATTGATAGCCATACACAACGAGCGACAGAGATGGTGAAGCAACTCGCATCGATGACGGCGTTGTTAGTATTGCATCTCTTCGAAGCAATTATTGCAGAAAACGGAACAAGATGGTAGGATGATTATGAGTGGTGGTTAACAGATACAGAACTCACTCATTATATCTCGCCCACACTGTGGCCGTGAGCGGCTCACCGGGGCTGATTGTCTTGAATAGACAGACGTATATTTGTGGATGCTCGCTGTGTGTCGACGACCAAGTATCAAGTCGGAACGCTGCCACCAATTTGACGCCTGTACCTGGTGAATCACCGCTGGACAAAGTTTAAATGGAATATCCGGATCAAGCGCCTATCCTGGCGCCCGTCACCTGCACCATTGAATGAGTAGATATAACTGTCTGGATGGACAGATGTCGAAACGTGCAAATCACTTGAATCCCTAACTATGTTTCGACCACGTGACGCGTGGTTATGGAGATCGAGTCCAACGTTTGTGACAGTAGTGCTAGCTACGATTCATCTGCACATGGCGGTATGTGAAGATCACTTTTCTTTTTTATTCTCATCTAATCCCACACTCAATGGAGTCTCTCTGTCAGAGCCATGAAAGACCGCTGAGTATCGTGTACAACGCCTACGCCAAGCTCACACGCCAAGAGTTGGTTCTCTTCCTCAAAGTCCGCAATCTACCCACCTCTGGCGCAGACCCAGAGCTAGTGTCACGACTAGCCCAGCACGACTTTCACACGTACCACTTCCCTACCGCATCAGTAGACAGTCTCTCGTCGTCGGATTCCATCGAAGATAGCAAGCCAGATGCGGACGCTCTCCAATCACGTACACCAGACCTCCCCATCGAAATCTTGGCAGACATCCTGGACCATCTCGGAAACTGGCCCCTCTGCCGGGCCCTCGGCGTACCCACCTCTCTGCCAGTTCCCAAAGAGTGGAGCAACGCCTGCGCCACCGATCTCGCCATGCTCACCGGCTCTGTCGCACTCATCCACGCATCCGATCCCGCTCTCAACCCACCCACCCAACTCGGTGCCGTTGCCGCCGTGCGCTTCGGGTACGTCCACGTGCTCGAGTTTCTACTCACCCAGCATCGACACATCTTTCCCGCCGTCTTTGGCGACGACCTCATTCCGATCACGGCATCCAAGCACGGTCGCATCCCCGTGCTCGCGTGGTGGAAACACAGCTTCAAACAACTCCCCAAGCTGGTGCTCCCCCCCAAACCAGGCACCATTGCCCAGGCGATCGACGTCGCCTCAAGCAACGGGAAAATCACCTCGCTCGACTGGTGGACCACGTCGGATCTCCGTCTCGAATACACCGAAGCCGCGCTCGAGCAGGCGAGCTCAAAGAATCTCATCGCCGTCCTCGATTGGTGGAAACGACAGCATCTGCAGAACGGATTGCCTCTCAAGATTGGTCGTGCCATGGACATGGCGAGCGCAGCTGGCCACGTCGGTGTGCTCGAATGGTGGGCCACGTCACAGCTCGAGTACCAGCATGACCGCCACGTGATGCAGCACGCAAGTTGTATGGGCAAGGTGGATGTGTTGGAGTGGTGGCTGGGGAGCGGACTCCAAGTCTTTTTCGACCCGGAGGCTCTTACGGGAGCGACGCGGCATAACCGGAGCGAAGTCCTCGAATGGTGGGATAAGAGTGGGCTTTCTATCCAGTATCGGATGTGCGACATCGAGGAAGCCTTGGAGGATGCTATCGGAGGTGGGGACAAAGCGAGGCGGTGGTGGAGGCAGAAGGGGGTCGACTTCAACGCGAACGACAATGAATGGATGAAACTTCAAAACTTGAACTAATGCCGAGTATTGACCTTGTTTCTTTACCGGGCCGACGTCGCAGGACCGTCGTTACTTACCATCTCTGTAGACATTCAATACCAGTGTCACTAGGATTTAGCTTGCAGTGTATTTTAGGGATGAATACAGCGGATGAGGGTACATTTTTATTCTTGAACCAGGATCCCGTATAGACAAAAGCCGTGCCAAATGCAAAGTAAAACAATGAATTTTTGCCAAAGATACCTAACAGATATAGATCTACAACCCTGCGTCTATTAACCTTCATGAAGATGCCTGCAAATAAAGTCAGCGAGGAGATCGTCGCTGACGCGCAGCCTACGCACTGTCCCAATACTTTGTTCATCCGGAACATGTCAATCTTGTCGACAGAAAAGACAGCACGAAGT
This sequence comes from Tylopilus felleus, assembly GCA_038091295.1. Lineage (NCBI taxonomy): Eukaryota > Fungi > Basidiomycota > Agaricomycetes > Boletales > Boletaceae > Tylopilus > Tylopilus felleus. Next base: position 8,180 of record JBBPOE010000685.1, on the reverse strand, counting down.
GCATCGTCGCAAATAATTTCCTTCTTGTTCGAAGGGTTTTGAAGCTCGTGCTGGCGGATATACTCCCATAGTTTCTTGACGACTTGCGGACGAGACATTTTCTCGACCGCGAGCACCGCAGACAGCGGATCGCTACACAACGTCCAGTCAGTCAGACCCAGCCCGTCTCGCGCACGACATGTTGACGTCACCTGAGCGTGTACTCTTTTGCGAACCCACCCTTGGCCACGCTCCGCTTCTTCGGCTTGGCCTCCCCGTCCTCGTCCTCCGACTCGACCGTCTCCGCGCTCCTCTTTGGCTTTCGCTTCGCCGCCTTGCGCGGGCTCGACGCGCCAGGAGCGGTCAACGACGCACCCCGCCGAGTCGACCGACTGTTGATCTCCGTCGACAGTTTGCGTGCGAACGCCGCATCGCTCTCCTCCACGCTCTGCTTCCCTTTTTTCTTCTTGGACGACCTGGGCGGCGCGTCTTCCTCCTCGGCGGGGGGCTGCTCTTCCTCGGCCCACTCCCCCTCACCGTCACCGTCACCCTCGCCTGGCTCGTCCTCGTCCTCGCGCTTCCGCTTCGACCCACCGCTCGACGCAGCCTGACTAACCTGATTAAATATCTTCGCAATCACCTCATCCACGTCCCCTCGCCGCGTCTTGAGCACCTCAGGCGTCAACCCCAGATGCGCATACTGCGGGTTCTCGAGGAGCGCCTTGCGCACGCGCTTGGCGCTGATCGTGGAGAGGTCTGTGCCCGGGGCTGTGAGGATGCGCGTGATGGGCGCATCGAGCGCTTCGAGGTCGAGGGACATTGTCTCGTGTACGATGCTAGGGCACGCCTTCAACGAGTGGTGTTGTAGATGTTCGTTTGAATGGGCGCTCGATGGGGATTGCTATGCCCGAACTAGTCGTTCAAATATGAAACAGTGGCAGAATAGTGAGTACACTGGCTCAACGTCGCCGTCGTCGTTGAGCACCGTTCGCGTGTCGACCTCGCTGCATCAAAACGAACCCAGTCAACAACTCCAGCTCACCAAGCAAGACCAAACAAGGACCCATAGGTAATCCTATCAAAGTGGCGAAGGGTAACTCAAACAGTAATAGACTGGACATCCTCATCGCCAAATCATCCAATCTTGTCGTGCAGGATCACCAGGCGGTGGAAACACCCCCAAATTCTGACGGTCCTCTCCAGGCTGTCGCTCCTCCCGCGCTCGCCTTGCACGCTCCACGATCCGCGTCCGGATGTAAATCAGGATCGCAACGGCCACACACAGACCGACGAGCAACATCGTCTCCGTAAACTCGTCTGCAACCTCCTCGCCACGGTGTCCACCCCGCAACGCCGCATCGAAATAGTCTTCGGGTCCAAAATCGCTGTCACGCTCGTTTTCGGCGTTTCGCCTGTCCCTTGCCCACTGAAAGAGGGATGAGCTTCGTCAACCCAAAATGATTCGTATGCAACAGACCTGAACGAGATCCTCCTCGTCTTCGCGACGAGCTTCGCCCGTCCGACGTCTATGAAATTCTTCTCTGGCTTTCCCAATGTACCACGAACCATCATCCCGGAAATCGTCCTCCAGGTCCTCGGCGGTGGACATAACCCGCTCGTCCTGAGAATCAGATTGTGCAGATGCAGCGTCGATTTCGCCCTTCAAGTTTGCCCTCTCGGCGATAGACACTATGACGAGACTTGGTCAGCGATATGGCCCGTAGAGATGTAAAGGAATTGAATACATTTATCTTCGTCGTATTCCCACAGTGAAAGCCCATTTTGCCCGCCCTGCAACGTATGCCAAATACTCTTGGCATACAGCTGGATCAACGACAACAACACGGGGAGGTACGCTTCGCTGTTCGTCTCCAACGCTTGATCGTAATGTCGTTTCGCAAGATGAAAGTCCTGCCAACGAGGATCGTGTCAAATCTCGCCTCAGCACCAAGCACCCATCCACTCACCTGAGGTACACCCTTGCCGTGTTCGTACATCCATCCCAAATTCCACATCGCGAGCGCGCTCACTTGGGTGTCCGCTGCGCTCTGGTAATACTTGGCCGCTTTTTCCCACCGAACCGATTCTGGCTCGTCTGGCACGCCAAGGCCATGGTAGTAGTAGTCCCCGACCTTGACCAACGAGTCAATGTTGCGCTGCGCAGCAGAGCGCGTCCACTGCGTCAGCGCGAGTCGCGCCGTATCGTTGGACGCTTCGGTGGGAGCGAATCGCGTCATTCGTAGAATACTTCTATCTATGAGATAGCTTAGCTCCGACGCAGGGCCGATAGGGCAATGACAGAACTGACCTTGATCCAAGACGTACGCCAGGTTGTTCTGCGCCACTTCTGAACCCCTCTCCGCCGCGATCCACCACTTGAGAATGGCCATTTCCTTGCCCCGCGTGGTACCGCCGTTCCACGCAAACTCGGCTTCGTCGACGAGATCCTCGTCCCAGAGCCCACGTTCGGCGACGAGCTTGTAAAACGATACGGCGTTGGCGCACGAACCTGCCGCATAGCCTTGAGGGACCCCCACGGTGCGCATGTTCATCGTGTTGATCTTGGCCAGGTAAAAGTGCGCTTCAAACGGAGAACCGTACCGAATGGCTGCCTCGAAGTAGGTCCCCGCCAACTTGATCTCGCCCCTGCCTGGATGGGAATGTCAAGACCATTCGACAAACACTAATCTCACATGTACGTACCATAATGGTGCTTCCCAATGTTGACGAGCGCTTCTGCCAATTCTTGGCCCGCCGCATGCGAAAAGTAGCCATTGGCCTTGGCGACGTCGTGCCGACCCTTGACCAAACCGTCTCGCCACATGATTCCCAATCCATTGTGACACTCCCGATCGTCATACTCGGCCCCACGCTCGAACCACATCATCGCCATCTCATAGTCCCGCTTGACGCCCTCGCCACGCAGGTACATCCGCGCCAAGTACGCAGCGCTCTTGGCCGCCCACCCGGGCTGAGTCACGCCCTCGGCCTTCTCGTTCAACACATGGTGCTGGAGCGAATGGAGCGGATCGCGTGGCCACACCTGACGCGCGATCTTGAGAAAGTAAGACCGCGCGAGGTGGAAATCTTGACCGATCCGCCCCACGCCTTCGGAACCGGAGCCAATCCCGCCCGAGGTCGCGTAAATGCTCCCTTGGTAAAAGATCTTGCCGAGCTTGTACGCAAAGTCCATTTCGCCGCGGTCGGCATTGAACTGGAGAGGACGTTGATAGTGCACAAGCGCGATGCGGAAGGACGTACCATGTAGTACTCGAGGAGGTCCTCCCATGTCTCACCCGCAGCCTGAGCAAACCCTGCCTTGACAGATGGCTTCAAGACGTTGAGCCCTGTAGATGCAACGCTGGCACCCGGTCCATACACTCCCCCGTCCAGATCAGAGAGTCGAGTATGAGTATAAGGAAGGGTGAGCCCCCCAGGAGGGCCAGAGAAGAACATCTCCATAGCTAGTCAACACACGTCAACGAATCGGTCGAACCATGCGACACGAGAGGAATGCTTACCGGTGTCCGCAGCGGCCTCGTACCACTCCATGGCCCGAGAACAGTCTTCCATGGTACTGATACCACTCCAGTAACGGTATGCGAGCGCCATTTGCGCACCTTTGTGTCCTCCTTGCGCGGCAAACGTGTAGTATAGCATCGCTTTGCCCTGATCCACCGGTACCGCGTCGGCGTACCCTGTGGCATAAAAGAACGCAAGCAGGGCTTGCGAGGTCGCGTTTCCGGTCAACGACGCATGCGTAGAGAAGTACGAGTACGCCAGCTTGGGGTCTGATGTGAAGTAGACGTTTGGGGGAAACTGTGCAGAACACGCGTCCTCAATCCACCGCACGATATCCGACGAAAGAAACATACGAGAGATAGACGTGCGAGAGTATAGAGTGCGTCCGTGTTTCCAAGTTCGGCGGAATACTGGAGCAGGTCAATCACCTTGATCGCTTTCGCGCGCATGTCCTCGTCCTTTTTCCGTGCGGCTGCAGCCGAACTGTCCGTCCAAGCGAAAAGCCGAAAAGGAGAGTATTTTTGACAAAGCTTGATCGCTATGCGGATGGCACGACCGATGGGTCCTTGACCTTGGGCGCTGGGCAGATAGGAAGACAGAAACGAGAGTGCTTGAGAGGTGCCAGATTGTGAGAATGGGTCGTGGTCATAGGGAAGTGGATGTGCGGTGATATTGGAGAGGGTTATCATTGCAACTTTGAAGGCATGGGCGGCTATGGGAGCGTTAACGTCGCGTCAAGTTCAGCGGACGGTCACCCAACCTTCGGTTACCTGCTCAGCATCTGCCGATACGCGTTGAGGTGTCTGGAAGGTGGTGGGGTCAGACACACTCCACTTTCCAAAGGCGGGAATGTGAGGATGATAACATGACTTACGGGCGTCTCATGGACGTCACTAAACTCGGATCTGGGTTCGGGTTGTACCTGACAGAACACGTGGGTCAGTAGAACAAACGAACATTGTACGCTCCTCTTACACTTTGAACGGAAACCGATGCTTCTGGCTGCGCAGAGACTGAGAATGCAGCGAGCGCGACGAGCCCAAAGGCGAGCCACGCAGATCGACGTGTTCGTGTTCTACGACACGACCTCATGACGCTACCAAAATCACGTAGATAGCCACTTGGAAAACGAAAGTCGTGACGGTCAAGTCGAGTCGTGTGGACAAGGACCGCGCGACCACCCCGAGCTTACTTTTGCACCGCCACAAAACATGCCACGTTTACTCCTCCTGCGACAATCTTATCAGATTACAACCAACATATCTAATCGTGATAACATATCAAGTTAGTGATTCAAGTATGTCCGCCACTTGAGTTTGACTTCCAGACAGAAGCGCTGTGATCCGAAATAAAAGTACAGGTGTATGTGTCGCACCAGCACCGCGAAGTACCATCACTGCGCTCCTGGATCTCACTAACTAGAATGAGTGATTGAAACTCGCTCGAACGCATATCGTTGATCTCTGTGCATGCCAGGAGTCCAGTCAAGACTCGGAGCACAGATAATTTTGCGCCGTCGCTGTTTCGGGATTGACTCCCCCACAAATGAACATGGATTTCAAAGTCGCCTCCCTCTATCTATTTTCAAGTACATTCATTCAGTCGGCCACGCCGGCGCCACGTCGATGCGCAGACAGTAAAAAAACATTCGCGAACCCTAAAGGGAAACCGTGACATGAATTGACCTCTACCTTTCCGTGCATGATCTAGACTAAGGTTGAGCTTCATGACGTTGCGTTCCAGAGTGCTATTCAGCATGCCAGCGTCACGGTACTGTCGGAGATACCTGTGGGCATAATCGACGAGTTCACCGACAGAAACAAGTAGACGCCAAGAACGCTCATCGGAGCCAAGTTTTTTTCTTTGAACTCCTGCTAAATATTGTGATTACTTTTGCGTTTCAAGCGACCCATGCACGTCAGACGAAGTGCTACGGACGATAAAGTGAAACCCGTACCTCACCTTTGGCTTCTTCATACGCATGGCTTTGATGAACCAAGAAATGATCCACGAGGACAAAAAATGACATCCCGGAGAGATAAATCTCACACAAACACGCAGCCTTGTTTCCACTTATCCCACGAAATGTTCATCGCACCTACAATGTAAAGAACGGCATGGTAGGCAGCAGTGCTATCACTGAATACGCACCGTGGTGGTCCCTCTCTCTTGAAGATGCTTAATCCTGTAGACCTCCCCGTAGCGTCGGTATAAAAGTGTGAACTATCACTGCTATCATGCCCCGGATCGCATGATTTACGGAACGTGTCAATTTCCCCTTTTTTGGCAAGCTCCAGGAGGATCTAAAACGGATCCAACCCGTCTTATTGATCGAGGTATTCGAAGGCCGGAATCACCAGAGCCATGTGTCCATCCCGAAGGCTACGTCCAACCTTACCGTCCAATCCAGCCTGAATGTCACTTCGAAAGTCGGTACATATGGCAAAATCGACCTACAGCATCATGATAAAGTCCGTATGTAGGAATGGACGGGCAGCATTGCGCCAAGCATTCAGTTGACGAACAAATGGGGAGAGAACGAGGTGTACATCGACGAAACTAGACACTGGCATTAGGCTTGGGGTGGACGTACACAAGTCGTGTGACGTGTCAAGGACAACATGAAAATCGCTGGGGACCATGTGAATGACGGCGGGTATCGGTCCTGGGCAGATCGTGTACAGCCAGCAGTTACAGGAGAATATTGTCGTACTTTTATATCGCTATGCTCGCTCCCTGAAGACTTTGAATCGATTGAAGGTAGTGATACTGATATGTCGTCTTCAAAAGTTGTTGCCAGTGAACCTTTGTAGTAAAAAGGAATGATTTTGCACGGTTGCATGAAGGCTGTCGAGAAGAAAAGCGATTCTCTCATCCCGACCTCATTATTTCCGAGGTTGCTCTCGGTCGTCAGAGTGGCTAGCCAGTACAACCTCTCTTCGGGAAGGCCAGACGGGATGGAGGTGTGCTTAAATTTTCGCAACTTGATGCCATCTTTTGTACCTGCGAAGGTAGGGGGTCCAGGCGGGATCTAACATGGCTGAGGTGCCTGAGAATTCAATGGTACAGAACTCGTCCGGGAAGTGGTGGAGAAGCGTGGGCCAACCCAGAATGTACGTCAAACGTTCACACGACACACGTCGACAATCATGATATTTCCCAGCCTTCAATTGAGATCAGTCACCCAGGCTACTGCCTCAACTTCTCAGAACCATAGTAGTTTCGCTCCTGTCCAACATGCAGGACGAGCTCAACTTTATCTCTCAATGCCAGCAATCCAGACAACAGTTTGACATGGACACCGCAACGTGACGCAGGTACGGCATGTACGCCGAGAACACCGCACGAGCTCAGACTGTTCGTCAGTCACTGAGGGAGATGGAATAGGTCGGTGCCGAGAAACATGGCATCGGTGGTCAGTAGGTTAGCCTCTGACGTCGCACTCTGGCTGTCCACTCGTCGGGATTCCCTGACAGGTATACTTCAATCCCGATGAAGACGAGGCACATACTGGTAAGTAAACTGTGACTACGGTAAGCTATTGCTATTCCTAGCCGCAATGGGTATGCTCAGAGCAAATACTTTCTCCTGATGCATACATGCCCAGTGTCCGACATGTCTCTCAAATTCACCATTGCCTGGGCACCCTTTTTCCATTCTGTAGACTTCCAGAGCTATATTTAGAAGATCACTTGCTTTGCTTCATCTTTTCAGCTTGCTATGAGTATCAAATAGTTACATTCTTCAAAGGGACAAGCTTTTAGTCATAATGGGTATCCAAGAAGCATATATGTAAAACACAAAGCTACATAAGTGGGAAATCACATGAAGAACTCAGTGCCAACAAGAAGCCCAAGAATCTCCAAAAGGAGGACTATCAATCAAATGAACAGGGTAAAATCTATCAGAAGCAATGACCAAAGAATGAAGGGCAGGAAGATAGAAGGAGTTTCTGTTCCAAGGAGCAATCCAACCAAAGCAAGTACCATGAGAAGATTGAAGCCAGCTATTCTCCTCATAACAATCACCAAAGGAAGAAAGCTTGTCTGCCCTCCATACTTTGATGGAATGGTCACCAGCACCAGAGACAATAAACCTTCCATCAGGTGAATATGCAACAGACCTGATCCACAATGTGTGCCCTTGGAATGGACCAGCCACACACTGACCAGTGGTGGCATTCCAAATCCTAATGGTTCTATCTCCTGAGCCAGAGACAATATGGGTGCCATTAGGTGAGTAGGCAACAGAATTGACTTGACCTGTATGTCCCTGGAATGGACCTACCACACACTGTCCAGTAGTTGCATTCCACACCCTGATAGTCATATCCTTTGATCCAGAGACAATGTGTGTGGAGTTGGGTGAATAGGCAACAGAGAAGACTGTATCTGTGTGACCATGGAATGGGCCCACCAAACACTGACCAGTGCTTACATCCCAGATCCTAATGCTCTTGTCTTGTGAACCAGAAACAATATGGGTGCCAAAAGGAGAATAGGCAACACAGTGGATTGGATCTGTATGCCCCTGGAATGGGCCTACAAGACACTGACCAGTGCTTGCACTCCACACCATAATGGTTTTGTCCCATGAGCCAGAGGCAATATGTGTACCATCAGGTGAGTAGGCAACAGAGCGAACAGAACTTGTGTGCTCTTGCAGTGAACCTCCCACAG
>JBBPOE010000684.1:0-15438 GCA_038091295.1 Tylopilus felleus | reverse complement strand
GCTTCGTCAAAGTACAACATAATTTTGACGCATGATTTGCCATCTTCGCCCGGCGGTGGATAAGCACAAAAATTCTTCAACACCGCGAGAAGATCATTGAGATTGTCCCTCAGCTGCTTTTTGAGCGTTCTCAAATTGGGTTTTTTCGTCAAGGCCTGAAGAGATGAACATGTTCATAATGAAACCAGAGAGCAGGAATGCCCACCAGACCCACCTCTATGGATGCGTCTACGACTTTCTTGTAGAGCCACGATCGAAAAGTACCGTTCTCGTTTTCTGGAGGTACGGTTTTTGGCACATCTCCTAATAGATGCAGCCGCCAGCGATCTGCAAATTCACCCTGGGGTAGCAGCTGTTTCGAGGATGGCAGCTGTTCCGATGATAGCAGCTGTTTGAAGCAAGCGCGGACCCCATCAGCGACTTGAAGAAACAGGTTGTTGAAGAACAAAGCGACGAGACGCTCTGCTTCATCCGCTTGTCTGATGTCCGTCTTGCAGAGGTACTTCCATACAACAGGATCGGCTGGCGGATGAGCCCCCTCTGATGATTATGAGAGCGATGAGCTCCACCATGCAGAATAAATATACACACATGGACTCACCCTTGTGCTCTTCCGGGTTCCGGATATTGAGCGGGATGGTGAAAACAAGCTTGGCCAGCTCATCCATCAGTCTGGATTTTCCGTAACCAGAACTCTGGATGAGCGAAATGCAATTGGGATAGTCTTGAGAACGTGGCAGATCGTCTACATTGTTCAACATGATCGTGGCGTAGTCCCCGCGGTATTCCTGGACCCAAGCCAGTTGTGCAGCTTGATATCACAATCGGGGTCAGTGCGGTTGGAGGGCACGAAGTCATGGTGTGACTTACCCTCTAACAGGGTCAGAAAGTATGACATCAGAAACAACATGAGGGATCAAGATCAAGGACGGTTGCAACTCACCGCTAGTGATTTGAGTTGCAATAGTGGTGGTGTGATGTGGTTCGCTCCGAGACACTGGCTCTATTGTCATTGCTATTCCTGGAAAATGAGCGTTGAATACTCACTGTTTCTAAGAACTTCTGTGACCGAGGAATTAGCATGTGATTGGAGTAGACGATGATGCGTCCTTACTCCAACGCCTCAATAACTTGTACGAGCCATCTGATAACAACTCCCGGAGGGCTGGCTGCTCTTGTATCATTCTCGAGAAGTCCTCTCGCGTGATTTTGGCCTGGGTGGCGCGATAGGACCCAATTTGCCTCTTAAGGAGAACTAGCACGCCTGGGAAGTCAGTTGGAGTTTCAGAAATATCCAGATCCAAATTTCGGTGCTCTTCTTCTGTAAAGTCATCTTCAACAAACTCGAGGGGAATAGGGGCCTCAGGATCGGAACTCATGACGGTGTAGGTCAAGTTGTGATGTTTCAAACTCCGATAGCACCAAGAGTGTTTGTGTTGATTATTACTAAGCAAAGGTGGCCAAATACACGCGCCACCTCTGTTCGTCTACAAGCTACGATATGCATGTAGGCCAGACAAAATCCGAGTAGCTTTCAATTAAGTACTGTGATAAGTCTTGTATCGCGACGTCTTCTGAACTGCCTAATGACTCGAAGCAACAGACAGTGGAGCATCTCCGTTTCCTAAAGTTGTACTGCGACATGACCTCACAAGCAGGGCCCTCCACTGTGCCAAGAAAACGCAAGGCAAAGAGCCAGGCAGAGCCCTTCACGCAACCCGGCTCAACAAAATACATGACAGAGAGTAGCTAGACGCTGCACACGCTCACTTTGGAGTTCGTGAGTAGCACTCGGCTCATAGAGCTGAGATGTTTTTAGGAGGACCAAGCGCGATATGTCGGACTCAGACTCTTTGTCCAGGACGACTCTCTACCCCTGGGCCTCAAGAATGTTTCTTCGTCGACATGACCACCAACATTCAATATCCAGGTGTCGCCGAGCATACCGGTATCACCCAAGGGAAAAGACGTCCTAGGTGCGGCGCGGACAGGAAGCGACAAGACCCTCACATTCCTTGTGCGTACGCTCGAGATACCCTATCGTCGAAAATGAGGACCTCAAGATGGACTCGGCGTGTTGACTATCTCACCCACGCGAGAATTGGTGCGTTCTCCGTCACTGAGCACTGAATGTAAGTGTGATCAAGCGATGTAAGGCCGTCCCAATATTCGACGTGCTGTGTCCCGTAGGGTGCTATCTACTGGGCTTGTGATTGGAGGGAAGAACCTCAAAGACGAACGGGAGCATCTGACTCGAATGAGTATCCTCGTCGCGACGCCCAGTTGACTGTTGCAATACATGGACCAGACGTTTGGCTTTGAGTCGGATAACCTGCAGATTCTCGGTAAGTAGATCTATGCTCGTTGCATCGAGAACGGGGTTTGCGTTAGTGCTCGACGATGCAAACTGCCTCCTCGACATGGGCTTCGCCAAAACGCTGTCTGCGCTTCTCTCTCACCTCCCGACATCCCGTCAAACGCTGCTCTTCTCAGCCATGTAAACGCAATCCGTGACGCAGCTAGCCCGTCTGAGTTTCAAGAACCCGGTCCACGTCGGTGTGCAAGAAGCAGGAAGCTCGACAGCCACGCCCGCGAGCCTCTCGCAACACTACGGCGTATGCACACTCGACCGAAAGCTTGACGTTCTGTGGTCGCTCATAAAGACACATCTCCACTCGAAAACACTCTTCTCTCTCGAGCGGGAAGTAAGTTCGTCTGGTTTATAAAACTGTGATCTCACATCATGATGTGTGACACGTTAGACAGCATACGATCATACTACCAGTGGAAGCACTATTCGTAGCGTACAATGTTGGAACGAGGCTGAGTGAATTTCATTGCGGACGCGAGATACAAGGTCATTCTCGTTTGAACTTTTTGTCCCCGGGGTTCAAGTTTTTTTTCGCCCCGACGTGCCCTGGGCATTGGATAGAGATGTTCATTCTAGTAGTACACTGAGGGAAGAAAAGTCACCATTTACTGTTGACAAGAGTGCTCGCAATCACTGCTTAAGTTCTCTACAAAATGGTGCTAGACACTGCAAGTCAATGACAAAAAGTGTCACTGATCTGCTCACAGGGCCTACTGAAAATCCGTGACATTGTCAACGCGTTCCATTAGCAAGAGCACCAATTATTAGTTACTTTGCCCGTTGTTTTCAATGTACCTAATACTTACTTTCAGTTGCGACTGTATGTCATTTCCGCCGAGACATGCATATAACATGAAAACACAACACATTGTATTTGCTACAACTGGTGCTACTAGTAGTATACAAAGATTGTATGAATCATCCATATCTACAACGGCAGGTCTATTGTCACAGCAGCTGCAGCTAGTGACCCACAGTAAAACCCATACCCGTGCCAGGACCTGTACCCGTAGCTGTGGTACAGGTTTGAATACCACGAGTCGCAACCTTATCCTCGTTGTCCTCGTCCTCGTCCTCGTCATGCTTGTCATGTCGTGCTTGTTGTATCCCTGTACTCGTTGGATTGTTGTCACAAAGGTGGGTGAGGACGAGGGAGAGGGAGAGGGAGAGGGAGAGGGCGAGGGCGAGAGCGAGGGCAAGGGCAAGGGCAAGGGCATGTGCGTGCATACGCGGCGAGGTGGCAAGGGTGAGGACAGGTGTGAGCATGTGCAGGACGGGCTAGTGGGGAAAGCAATGGCGCATGTGTGCGTACAGGGCGAGGTGGCAAGAGTAGGGGCGTGCATGCAGGTGTGCGCAGGGCGGGGGAGTGGGGGAAGCGAGGACACGCGGGCGGGAGAGATGGCACCGGCACCGGCCGCACCACAGGCACGTCATGTCAGTTTGTAATGAGAGGGATTTCGCCGGTTAACCATACTTAACTAGAACGGTACCCATGGCTGATTACATAATCAGCTACATCCGCTCCTTGTGATTGAATCCACCCACGAACTAGTCTCCAAACCTGTAAATTTATTGAAAGCATCATCTTTAACGCTTGATAGGTGAATATTACTCATCTGATGGGCTCGGGGTGATGAGGAAGGCTCAGAGCAAGGGGGACGTATGATGGTGGTAGGCAGATAAGGAGATAAATCGGAGTCTGAAAATGCGACGCGATTGTCACATTCGTGACACAACTCTATCACGTGACTTACTTGACTCACTAACTTTGCCCCAGGCCATGCAACACCAACAAGTAAGTCTTTAAGGTGTTTGTCCCAGTTCAACAACACCAAGAAAAAATATACGGGAAGGGAGAAACACCTACCTCTGTCGTCGTCAATAATATATGTTGGTTGCATATGTTCTTGATGGTGTCTTCTGGTGGAGTCTGTTGATTTCGAGCGTGGTTTTTGATGAGACGGTTAGCGCTTGGAGTGTCTCTCACAATGCAGAATTCATGTTAGGAGCGCAAGAAGGAGGCATAGGATGTAGGCAATGATTAACAGTGACACTGTACGAGAGGCACTGGTATCCAGTGTCAGCAAGGTGTCACTGAGAAGATGTGATACTGATAACGGTGACAAAGGTGCTGAAAATGGTAACATCAGTGTCACAGTCACTCAATAAATATGCTTTTACTTCCCTCAGTGAGTATGAGTATACAAGTAAGAATATAATTTTGTCTTTGCTCAAGTGGCTGTGACCCAGTAGCTCCCTCTCTTCTGTTCTCTCACCAGCACTGTAGGGCTCCTCAGAATTGCCTCAGGCTTGCATGACCCTTGCTGTCACATTCTCCGGAACAGTTCGCCCACAACCAACTGTGTACGAGGCCTTTCCCAGCCCGCCCATGCAGCTGACACTCGGGCCCCCAGGTTCTCATATCATGGCCAGGAGGCACTTCACGCCTTCACCAACACCCAGCTTAGCGTCCCTCTCTGCAGCCCGAGTGACATAGCGATGAACAAAAATATTTTTTTGACAATAGCCTTGTTCTTTCAGCACGCCGTTGAATGTTGTGCTCTTGCGCCCAATCATTATTTTATTTATTTAATTTCTTAGTGAACCCTCCTGGGCCAGCCATAGGTACGGTGCCACCCGATCACTGTCCTCATCCATACCTGCTGCCCAACACAACATTTGTTGGCGGTCCTTCAAAAGAGCTCCTTCATCAGCACCACATTGCAACCAATTTGAAGGACCACCAACCCGTTCCCATGAGGCTCAGATGGGTGCTGTTTTGGACCCTGACGACATCATTATGATGTATGCATGAGAACTTCTAATCAATCACCATTCGAAAGCTGGTCCTTGGGGGTACAAGCCCTGTCACATCCTACACCAGCAATTACTTCGGTATCGATTTTTCAAGCTCTGGGGAAGCATTGACATTTATTTCTAGACGGTGTCCCACTGCATCTCTGGTATGGTGGGCACATGGACATCCATGCGCCATGTCCAAGTGGTGAGCGTACATATGGCTCGGGGAACACCAAGTGCGTTCCTCAGGACATGGACATCATGCCCATGGCAAGTCCACAACCTCGCATTCTGATTCACATCACCCACACACAGAGGCACACCCCTGATCCCCAGTCTTGTCTACATTGCCCATGTGCCACTCCAGTCACTCTTCAGGAGATTTTGATGATTGGATATTATGAAATGGCGCATCATGTCATTGACGGTTTACCCCATGATCAAGAAGAGAAAAATAAGCAACCTTCAACCCTTGCTTGAAGTCCACATTCAACAGCCTATTAATACACATATGCTCAGCTAAGCACCATTAGTTCATATCGGCAGCTGCTATTCCACTGGTATGTAAGTGTTTTTCATAGTATAGCCTTGTCGTACCCTGGATGAGTACCAACTGTAAGGTATCGTCCTAATCATCACATGCGGCCCCAACTCTAAAAGCTGGATAGAGGGCGAGTTGGTAAACATCTCGAGAACGTGCTTCCCCGCCAGCTCTGTCATTTCTTTCCTGTTCTCTAATTTCCTTCTCACTTGCGCTCCTACTCGTCCTCCTCCTTGCAGATGCCACAAGCATCCTATGTGGCCCCTGTAGCACCTCCCCCTCCTTGGTTCCATTTGTCCCCACGCATTCAAGTTACCACTCCCATTCCATTCCACAACCTCCGCCCTTCACATCGAGCCTCATATGCTCCTCCCCTTTTCATCCTCCCCAACTACCTCACACTCCCCCACGTGCTCGTTTGTCACGACCGTACCATCCACATGTTTCTCCCTCAGCACACTCCCCTTGATACCCACATCCCCATCTCTTTGTGGGCTTTGGTCAGACTCTGATAATAGGCAGACTGTAACAAGTGCCCTGGATGAATCTCATTCTCTCAATTGTAATCTCAGAAAGAAATGTACATCATCTTTGACAAAATACCCTGGACTCCGATCTCCAGAGATACTCGGAACAGAGATCCGTAGCTAACTTCTCTCGTTCATGACTAATGCCTCCACTCTCAGAGCCCTGAGCTCCAGAGTGTTACACTCGCTTTACTTCGCCCCTATATTATTTGCCATACCTGGGGATTGAACTCCCAACCTCACTACGATAACAGTCACTACCAACCACTACACTCCTTATCCTATGCAACGCCACTGGTCTAGACTCTCGCACAGCCTTATGGCTGTCTGCCTCATGTTTACCTTATGTCAGATTCTTCACCATGCATATCGCACAGCCTCGCATCTAGGTGCCTCATATATTTCATCTCCGCTCTATGACCCCTATCTCGCCTCATGCTCATCTCATGTACTCCTCATGACTTGCACTCGTCCTATAGGGTATGATCCACTTATCTAGGCTATGCTCCTCATGGTTCCCTCATGTACTATAGCACAGGATATCTGTAGATCTAGTGTATACAAATGTAAACCCCTAGATAGTATATAAAGCCCAAGCGCACTCGACTGGTCTTCCCCAGTCTTGTTCACTTGGAGATTTCCCAATCTTCACTCCTGCCACACAAGGTCTTGCCACTTACTTCTCAGTTTGCCATTGAGTGCCACTGACGAAGGTCTCTCCCTTGCTCCAGCTTAACAGCCAGCTCTTGAGTGAGTTTGGTCGTTTCACTTGAACAAGACTTTCATTACGGATACCGTGGAAGATCTAGCAATCAATACCTCTCGCATCTGCCCTATCCACCACCCACACTTTTATCTTTGCCAGTGAGAAACCGTCTCGCTGTCTTATTGATTGAACAGGCCACACTAACTCCATTGGGTAGTGTCGTGCAAATCGGGATCAGCCTTCCCCACCGCTTTTGAGTTTGTGGTACGGAAACAGGATCACCTACCTTTAGCCAGGGTCACTGACTACGCTTACCAGGCACCCATTGATAGCATTCTAGGAGGTCTGCTCTACGCCTCACCTGAGCCCGAGATCAAAGAGGAGGAACCATCTTACCTCCCGCTCGTCATCAAGAAGGAAGAGGAATCCGTCCTCTTATCGCCCACCCTAGTCCAGGGCTCTATGGACCTCATATACCCACAGGTACCACCATTCCCTCATGTCGAGAACTACCTCTGGCCAGACTTTTCTGATGATGCCGACACCTTCTTTGAACAGTTCGAAGAACAGGAGGAACTGCCCTCCTATAGGTCCGAGTCACTGCGTCTACCACCCGCTCCACGCTTCGACACTCTGGTCGATGAAAGAAGGATCGAATTCTTCCAAGGTTGGGAATTTGAAGAGTTTGATTTCCATTACGTTCTGCCACCGGCTTGGCAGGAACCCTTACCCGTCTCACCTCGCTTCCCTCCGGTCGATCTATTGGATCCCGGATATCACGTACCTGATCTAGAACAGGTCCATCAAGACTTCAGGAACTTCTACCCTGAACCCATCCGCTCGCCCTCGCCACTCGAGGAACCCATTGACTGGACATACATCCACCACTGCCTACTAGAACAAGAAATCTTCAGATCTGGATTCTCCACTCCCCTCACTTCAAGTTTCGTCAGGAGCTCTAACGATCCATATAGAGCACTCCGCCCAGATGAGGTCCAGGACATTATTCAAGAGGGAATTAACCTGGGCATTGAGCAGCAGGGAGATAGACGCCATCACTCGGATTCACGGGAGAGAGACATTTCGAAGAGGAGAAGGATCTCATCGGAACTATCATCTTCATCCTCCACCTCTTCCCCTTCTCGTTCTCCTTCCCCTCCTCCTATCCCTCGTTGGCACTGGGGTGTACCTCATCATTTTGGTTACCAGCGCCCTCCTCTACATAGATCAGAACACCTTAGGAAGCCTGCACATTACCGCTAGCAGCAAGGTTTCTGTAAAGTTTGTATGTAGGGACCTTGTTGAGGCATATAGAAGAGCCCAGGCTATTCAGTCGGAAATTGAGAGAGAACTCGAGAACCAGGAGAACCAAGAAAACATCCCACCACCGGCTTATGTAGCACCTGAACCGCCAGCTGCTAGCCACACTAACCAAGCAGGACCTAGACTAGTCTTCGGAAGACTCCCGCTCCCCATCCTTCCTATTCCAGAAGAAATCCACATCCACAGAGACGCTATACCCGAAAGACCAAGAACCCCTGCTCCAGTCTTCCATTACCGATATGACCCTAGAGACTTCCTAGCCCCAGGTCAAGAAACAGACGCACGACCCAGAAACACTTCAGAAGTTGCATCCAGATACCAAACCCCTGACGCCGATCTAGCCAACGTTGAATAGATCTGGATCACGTAAACAAACATCAGAAATTGTCTAAGTCTGCCAAGGAAAGGTTCCAGAAAAGCATAAACTCTATCGCCAAGCACAAATTATCTAGTAACCCCTATTCCCCTAAATCTGCTTGCGGAAAGCTACTGAAGAAAGCTCGTAAACTCAAGAAATCCATCAAGTAAGGAATCATGTCTCGTGCTCAGCTTCAACAGGATATCGCCAATGCCCTTGCTCTTGCTGGGCAAGACTGGGTACAAGGATCAGCAGCATTGAATGCCGCTTTTGCTAATATGCTAACCTCTCTCGACAACATGGGCAATCAAGTACTCGCAATGCAAGCACAAAACACCACTACGGCCCAGACAGCCAAAATATCTAAACTACTCGCAGACCCAGGACTATTCGATGGATCCATGTCTAAGTTCGAAGAATGGTGGGCTAAAGTCAAAGCATGGCAAGCCGAGAATCATCTTGCCATGCCCGCCAACACAGACAAACCGGTCCGTGCAGTACTCTCACGTTTAGAAGGACCCAAGGCTGGAAGCTTTGCCAGGACACGACTGGAAATACTAAACAGCGGAACCCCATACACATGGGCATGCATGTGTATGGAACTAGAAGAACTTTTCCGACCAGCCAATCAAAAAGATTGGGCTCGGAAGAAACTTAGGGAACTCAAACAAGAAAGAATGATGATCGATGAATGGATCATCAAGTTCCAAACCTATAGTCAAGCCGCTCAGTTCGATCAAGGACAGTTGATCAATATCATCGAGCAAAACATCGACTCGTCTATCATCCATAAAATCATTGAGGAAGACACTCGTCCTACCGATCCGGCTGACTATCTAACCAAAGTACAGAATATCAGTCAAAAGAGACAATTGACCCGATTCCTTGGGATCACCGGACCATCCTGACAAAGAGATCCTAATATGATGGACATCAGCGCATTGGACGCCGCATTGGATGAGGAATCCGAAGTAGAAATCGATGCATTCACCAGAGGAAAAAGGAAAGCCAGAACCCCTAATCGCAATAGGAAACCGATCACTTGTTTCAATTGTGGAAAGCCAGGCCACATGGCCAAAGAATACAAGATTCCATCCACCTGATGCACGGAATGCAATTGGTCTAGAGGAGGCCACAAGCCGAGATGCTCTAGAGCATCTAAGATCTGCCCCACCACTGAAGAACCCACTACATCCTGGGATCAGGGATCCCACGCCATTCAAGGAATGAGCTTTGATGAAGCCAAGGCCTTTTTCTACGACATGCATGATGTCGAAGACAAGGGAAAAGCCAAAGTGCTTTGATCAATCTGGGTGATCAAAGTGACTCTCAATCTGTACATACGACTTCATCTCTAAATTATAGTCAAACAGGGTCTTCAACTGGTTCAGAGCTCGGCTGGGACTCTAAACCAGCGCTTAATTCCATTTACACCCCTACTCCTATATAAACCCCAGAACCACCAAGACGCATACTAAACTGTGGTACGTGAAGAGACATAGTATTGAAACTCAACATAGCACCTGCAAGGCAAAAGCGTTGCTTTAGCAGAGTAGAAGCTCTCCTTGATAGCGGAGCTAATACCATATTCATTGATCGGAAATGGGCACGGATCAGGAAGATACCATTACTTCTGTTACCAAAT
The DNA here is from genome assembly GCA_038091295.1 of Tylopilus felleus. Classification (NCBI taxonomy): domain Eukaryota; kingdom Fungi; phylum Basidiomycota; class Agaricomycetes; order Boletales; family Boletaceae; genus Tylopilus; species Tylopilus felleus. Next base: position 5,168 of record JBBPOE010000684.1, on the reverse strand, counting down.
CCCATACTGGTATACAATGTGGATGGAACATGTAACTCGGCTAGTGACATCACCCATTGTGCTGAAATAGTCATTGATTTCCAGGGTCACCGAGAAAAGGTAGTAGCCGAGATAACCGATCTTGGCAGACACCAAATGATCCTTGGATACACGTGGTTGAAGCACCACAACCCCGACATTGACTGGGAAACTGGTCAAGTCAGGATGACTCACTGTCCATGGACTTGCAGAGTCTTGCAGGGCAAGTCTCCCCTTGAGCAATCCATCGACACGCTCGATCAAACGGTCTCAGGATCATTTACGCAACCAAAAGGGAACAGGAACGATCAGAGGTTCCTAAACCCGACCCGAAGCCTGAGGATCTAGTCCCAAAGGCTTATCACAAATACCTCAAAGTCTTCTCAACGAAGGAGTCCAAATGCATGCCTGTCCGAAAACCATGGGACCATGCTATCGATATGAAAGGCACCTTCGTACCCAAGAAAGGAAGACTTATTCCCCTATCACTGCAGGAACAGCAAGAAGTATCCGACTTCATCAACGATCAGACCAGAAAAGGGTACATTAGACCGTCAAAATCCCCTCAGACATCCCCTGTATTCTTCGTCCCTAAAAAGGATGGAAAGAAGCGAATGGTACAAGATTATCACTATCTTAACGAACACACAGTCAAGAACAATTACCTGCTCCCTCTTATCCGACAGTAATCCAAGAAACTGCAAGGAGCTAAGTTGTTCACCAAGATGGACCTCCGATGGGGATATAACAATGTCAGGATCAAGGAAGGTGACGAATGGAAAGCCGCTTCCACCTGCCACCGAGGTTCTTTCGAACCTCTAGTAATGTATTTTGGACTATGCAACTCATCTGCCACCTTCCAAGCAATGATGAATGAGATCTTTGCTGATATGGAAGATGTCGTTGTGATCTACATCGATGACCTACTCATCTTCACTAAAACCGACAACCAGGAAGAGCACGACAGAATTGTACTTGAAGCCCTTCGATGACTTGAAGAACATGATCTCTTCGTCAAACCAGAGAAATGCTCCTTCCGAGTCAAGGAAGTTGAATTCCTAGGCATGACTGTCTCCGCTGAAGGAATCAAGATGAACGATGACAAGGTTAAGGCTATACTGGAATGGCCCATCCCGGAAACAGTTCGTGGTGTGCACAGTTTCCTAGGACTAGCTAATTTCTACCGAAGGTTCATAAAGGACTACGCTCAAGTAGCTCGTCCATTGAACGATCTCACCAAGAAAGATCAAGCCTTTGAATGGAAAGAATCGCAGCAGACAGCGTTCGATACGCTTAAACAACGATTCACCACTGCCCCTATCCTTGCATTCCCGGACATCAACAAGCAATTCTGCCTTGAAACGGATGCTTCGGACTTCGCAACTGGCGCGGTCCTATCTATTCTGAAAGATGACAAATGGCATCCCGTCGCCTACTCATCGCACTCTATGTCGCCCGAAGAACGCAATTACCCTATTGCTGACAAATAGATGCTATGTGTCATCCGAAATCTGGAAGAATGGAGACACTATCTAGAAGGTGCTAATCTCCAGTTCGAAGTATGGAATGATCACGCGAACCTTCAGTGGTTTATGAAGTGACAGGATCTTAATCGTCGACAAGCTCGATGGGCGCAATACCTCTCCCGATTCAATTTCAAGTGGGTACACAAGGCCGGAGCCCAGATGGGTAAACCCGATGTTACGCGTAGCGTAGAACAAGCAAGCGCGTACTCGGAGTAGTAACGCGAAGACTATGAAGAGGCGAGATGCGTGCACTCAGTAGTAGCACAAAGACTAATGATGATGTCTTATACTGAAGTCGCGCTAGAGTCGAGATCAACCTCACCCGACAATGCGGTTGCAAGTTACTATGCGTGTTATTGCGTAGAACTAGCTTAGTGTTACATGGGAGACGGCGCGGTATTTATACTACAGGAAGACGCGCACAGACCAAGAGGCACTGCGTATCAAGAAGGAAGAAAAGCATAACAATGATGGAATAGGAAAGGCGAAGCTATACGCGTGGCTGCGGCAAGCAGTGCGAAGCTATACAAGGGATAAAAGGAAAAGATGTACCGGTTGAATGGTACTAGGAAATGTCAACGTAGTAAGTGTTACAAAGGTAAGAAAGAAAGAAAAACCGTAACACCCGATGCCTTATCTCAATGAGAAGATCATTCTGTAGGAATTCAGGACAATAACAAGATGGTTCTTGTCATTCCCCCAGAACAAATCGCTTCCACCACTCTACAAATAGCCACTGATGCTGATGACATCAGGAACTGCATTCGAGATGCTACGGTCTGAATCCGAGAATCAGACGTCATCACATTATGTAAGAAACATGGAATCTGTGAAGATCGAGATGGAATTCTCTTCACCAGATTAGGAAAAATGTACGTATCCGAAGACTGAGATCTCCAAATGGAGATAGTACGACTACATCACGACACTTCTATTCCCGGACATCCTGGAACAGAGAAAACTCTCGAATTGATGCAATGAAGCTACACCTGGCCAGGAATGTCAGCACTAGTCAAGGACTATGTGTCCAGATGTGACCGCTGTGCACGATTCAAAGGAACTAACCAAGCTTCGCCCGGAAAGTTGAAACCACTCGAAACTCCACCGGGTGCTTGGAAAGAAATATCCGCCGACTTCATCACGGACCTCCCCAAATCTGAAGGATTCGACAGTATCCTGGTAGTAGTTGATCGATTCTCAAAAGAAGTCAAATTCATCCCTTGCACCAAAAGCGTGTCCGCTCTCGACACAGCAAAGCTATACTTGCGCCATGTATGGAAACACCATGGACTCCCCACAGGAATTGTATCGGACCGAGGTCCACAATTTGCATCGCAAGTAATGAAGGACATCTGCAAGCAACTAGGAATTCAACCCCGGTTATCCACCGCATATCATCCACAGACGGACGGACAAACGGAAAGGATTAACCAAGATCTACAACAATACCTCCGAATCTTCACATTGGAAAAGCAGAACGAATAGGTTAGCTGGTTACCCCTTGCGCAATTCTCCTACAATGCCAAAAAACAGCTTAGTACAGAGAAATCACCATTTGAAGTCACTCGATTATATCAACCGAAAATGGGCTTTGAGCAGAAAGCTACAAAGGCACCAGCAGCTGAAGAACTGGCGAAACAGATGGAAGAAACTCTGAAACAGACAAAGGAGAACATAGAAAAGGCAAAGGCACGCATGAAGTGTCAAGCAGATAGACACAGATCTCAGGCACTAGATTACAAGATCGGTGATAAAGTTTGGCTCTCCACCGAGAACCTTAAACTTACCCACGCATCAAAGAAGCTCACAGAACGATGGCTTGGACCCTATGACATCACCAAGCGCATCAGAGATAACGCAATTGAACTGCGACTTCCGAGATCAATGAAGATTCACCCAGTAGTGAACATCTCACAGGTGAAGCCATACAAGGAACACCTTGAAGGCTAACCTACGTTCAAACCCGGTCCTGTGCAAGTCACAGAAGACAGAGAAATAGAGTTCGAAGTAGAAACCATCATAGACTCTCGATGGAAAGGACGCCATCTAGAATATCTAGTCCACTGGAAGGGCTATTCAGATGAGGATCGCACTTGGGAACCAAAGGGTAATCTCGCTAACGCATCGGAAGCGATCAAAGACTTCCACCGCTCTAAGCCCAGTGCTCCCCGATCACTTAATATGTCGCAAGCCGACTTCTACTTCTTGTTCGCCTATTGCGGTAAACCAGTACCAGAGATTGATCAGACTTGCCTTCCCTTTGATCAACTTGATGTCGATTGAACCCTGGGGTGCGCCAGGGCAAAAACGCATTTATCCGCCGCGATCTAATCTCTAAATACTTGGTTGAGCCTTGCTCCCACAATACGCTTACAACTCGCAATGATCTCCGACTTCACCCACTACTCCATGCTCATCCTATATGATCTCATCTTTTACAGAATGATATGCTCCCCTGCTATGCCTATCATCCTATCACTTTGGACAGACACACTCCTTTTTATATTTATGACGTCACTCCTATTTGCCGTATGGTCGATCATTGCCTGTTACATGACAACCAGAGTCTGCCTAAAATGGACACTCTGGACAAAGATCAGGTCGCCACTCCTCACTTTTGAAATCGAACCCACTAGATACTGGAAATTGTGGGATGAGAAATGGAATAAGGACAACCAGACATACAAGCCAGAAACAATTGATGGTTGGAATGAAACCCCAGTATGGGACCAGGTCGACAATTTCGATGACGACCATCTCAATCCGGAAGAACCAACTGCAGAGGGTTGGAATGCTGAAGAATGGGAACAACTACAACAAAACCCAACCTGGTTAGAAACCAGGATGGCAGTCCCAAACTTCATCATTACAGCACTAGCTAATCTAGATCATTTCTGAGAAGAAGCCCCAGCCTGGCTCTCTCTCTATGTGCCGCCAATCACCCTCTCTTCCAAACCCAAGGAAACCACCCCTCCGGTTACGGAAAACCCTTCAGAAAATGAATCTGAACCAGAACATCCACTTCCGGATAACGAACCCATCCCTTCATTCCAATTCAACTGGCCTCCAGACGACATTGGTCACACGGAGTCTGAATCATAGAGAGGGGGTAGTGTTACGCTTGCTTTACTTTGCCCCTATATTATTTGCCATACCCGGGGATCGAACTCCCAACCTCACTATGATAACAGTCACTACCAACCACTATACTCCTTATCCTATGCAATGCCACTGGTCTAGACTCTCACACAGCCTTATGGCTGTCTGCCTCATGTTTACCTTATGTCAGATCCTTCACCATGCATATCACACAGCCTCGCATCTAGGCGCCTCATGTATTTCATCTCTGCTCTATGACCCCTATCTCGCCTCATGCTTGTCTCATGTACTCCTCATGACTTGCACTCATCCTATAGGGTATGATCCACTTATCTAGGCTATGCTCCTCATGGTTCCCTCATGTACTATAGCACAGGATATCTGTAGATCTAATGTACACAAATGTAAACCCCTAGATAGTATATAAAGCCCAAGCGCACTCGACTGGTCTTCCCCAGTCTTGTTCACTTGGAGATTTCCCAATCTTCACTCCTGCCACACAAGGTCTTGCCACTTACTTCTCAG
>JBBPOE010000683.1:0-15450 GCA_038091295.1 Tylopilus felleus | reverse complement strand
GTAGACGGACTGCCGCGCGCCCCAAGGACGCAGGATCTCTCCGCCCCCCTTCGTCTGTATCACAAGAAGACAGGGTGATACGAGCCTTGCAAGTCGTCGCTCGACTGAGCCAACCATTTGGTGCGCTGTTGCTCACACCAGACACTGGCAAAATCGCAGCGTACAGGAGAGTTGCCGCAGAGACTCTTATCATGGTTCGGGTGGAAGAGATGACGCCGGCATTGCTGAACAAGCTGATATCCAATGTGCGCGTACTGGATATACTGTAACAAGGCCTATCCGTTACAGGATATGCATACGCCGCATTCATTTCCCCCATGGCAGGATTTACTACGATCGTCGTTTTGATGGACGATTTCAAGAGTCGAGACCTTGGTTACGCTGCACTCTTATGTTATATATCGTCTTCATTTCCTGCGTCCGGCTCATGAGTTTGCTGTTGTTACATGACAAAATACCAATTTATCTTCTTGGGACATACCTCAATCAACTTCCATGGTTTGATCGATTTACAGTAAACCTGGGATGCATTGCTGAGATCGCGTATGGAAGACGAGCCATCGGGCTTGGTTTTGTTCGTTTGAACCCCCATGTCGGCAGCACGGAAGATGCTTTTGTTCAGGAGAAACTGCGGAATGTGGTGTGACCAGAGCCATGCACCTGATCACTCGGGGTGCCAGTGGGAGAGTGAGAAAGATCTGCGCACTGCACCTCGGGGATACGAAGTAGGTAAAGTTCCACAACGCGCTGATCATTCGAACTCCTCCAGGTCCGTTTACATCGTGACATTGGTGTCGCTTCATTGCGCTCATCCAATGCAAGTTCAACAACTCGAACGTGTCTCTGGTTCATCTGGGCCGACACCCTTGATGTCGACCAAGCAGTGATTTGTCACGAAGACGTTCCAAAAACCATGCCAGCGGGCTTGAGCACGTTCCCAAAGATGATGCCCAACACGTTCACGTGGCGTGATGCGCCTGCCGCCTTGGGATTCTCGTTGCCCAACTGGTGTCATGCCAGTGGTTCTACGGCGGTGTACCAGGAATCGGCCTGGAAACGCTGAAAGGAAGAGTTGTTGAAGGAAGGGAAAGGCACACTGGCACTGGAGCTACCATCGCGGAGCTCAATCACATACCAGCGCCTGGAGGTGACCCTTCGGCGAGGGTGACTCGGAACCACTGGGATTGGAAGGGAGAGGACAAACCTCCAAAGTGAAGCACGACATCACAGTCTCAAGGTCTGGGTGGAGCGAGGAGTCTGAAAGGGCAGGTTCGGTGGATATCCCCAGCACTTGGAAGGCATTGGATCCAGGGAAGCAGGGTCATCAACCTCCGAGGAGGACAAAGGGCGAACTGGTGATCACAATGGAAGTGTCGGTGGAAGACATTCAGCTCAATGTTCCCCTGATCTTACTGGTCATGTTACGAGATCCAACAAATATCCTTACGCGTCGGGTGACTTTGCAGATATCTATAGAAGCCAATTCACTATGAGAAGGAAGTCGACTGATGTCCGTCACGGTTTTATCGCCATCGAACAAGACTGACCAGCGATTAGGTTACAATGAAAGCATACGAGGTATACCTTCAGCGCGACGAATACCTGGATGATATGTAGGTATGTCCTAGCTTGTGAGCGAAGCATGACCTGGTCATTCATATACAGCGCCTGGGAGCAGCGATTCAACTGGGAAATTTGCATATGGTTGAACCTACAGCATCCAAACATTTTACCACTGTTAGGGGCCATTAAGGAGGCCGATATACCTGCTATGGTGTGCCCATGGGTCGAAAATGCTGCATTCTCGAGATACCTTCAGCGAAACAAGGACTGCTGGTGACAAAAAGTTTGATCCTGGTGGGTACCCATTGAGGTTCGTGCTTACGAGCGGCTGGATATCATTTTCCAGGTCAACGGTGACACATGGGTTACAGACCACAAGTTTCGATCTTCCTTTCCGATATGAAATCTTCCGATGAATAGTGCATTGTGACCTGTCGCCTGTAGGTAATTCTTTTTGCTTCTACCCTCCTGCATGCCACTCACGCTTTAAAAATAAACAGTTTAATCTACTGGTTCGTGCTGGTGGGAGAGCTTGTATTGCCGACTTTGGCTTGTCCACGCTACTGACGACGGTAGGTGGATCAGCATTCGCAACGAGTCGTCAGAACAAGCGTACAGTGAAGTGGATGCCAGTGGCCCCCGAACTTCTTGACCCCATAACTCTCATACATCGGACCCGACTACACAAAGCGTATCATGTTGCAGGTATGTGGCGTGGATATTACACCTTGAAAGTACGAATTTACGAGGATGGAAAGCCTTTGACAGGCAATAATCTTTACCACCACCTCTCGCGGGACAAACAGCCATCTTGAATGACGGGAGATCTGATAGACCTGCTCAAAAAGTGGTCACAAATGACATATGGAAATTCATCGAAATGTGTTGGTCCGCCAGTGGCACGCGTCCTTCCAGTGACGAGATCGTTGCGTTTACGATGGAGCTGAGCATGGCAGGCAATATCAAGCAGAGGGTTGCTCCAAGGGGCCAATGTTTAGGTAGTGGAGATACACCAACAATTTCCTGTTGGAGAACAGCCCTGGCAGGCCGTTGTACAGTACACATTAACCATCCGTAGATCAGTCAGACTAGGTACTTACCATGTTACTTCATCAGCTTTCCTTTATCCCGTTGCAGTAAACCAAAGTCTGAAAATGTGTCGGACGGCTTGATCGAACTCTACTGTGGACATGAACATGATGCACCTGCAAGGATGCGGACGAAAGCCGGACAACTGCTTTTCCTCCAGACCTTCCTTTCTTGGGTCGCCAGCTTGGGCGTGTGGGAGTCGCCTATCGTTTTTCTCAGGCTTGTCTGACAAGCCATTCCTGTGTGTTCAGCATTGCAGTAGCCAAAGCCCTTTGTCGAGGACCAAGATGGTCAAGAAATTTCAAGGGTAAGTCCCTCCAATTCCTCCGCCCCTTCTGCCATGTGTCACATCTATCAGAAACACATACCATCCTCATCGTACATATTCAACCGCGGGGGACGGTAGAACAGTGATCCTGCACCAGTGCGTCGGCTGGCTGTTCCTCACTGGTACATCCTCACCGTTCATCGTTCCTATCGTGTAATCTGTTTAGGCCGCCGTATGAGACTGCTCCATTGCTCCAAGGAGAAACGCAACGCAAAATGGCATACAGTTTGGGCCAAATCGGAATCCGGCTTCTGGCACTATGCTTCTTGCTCACGATTTACCAGACAAGCATGCATATCCTAAAGTGTCCGCCAGACCCGGTCACGAGGGACGCCATTCGTCGAGACTGGGAAATCGAAAAGGCTCATCATGACAACCTAGAACTCGAATGGGAATTGCAGCGCAAGGATTGGCGCCGAGAGCGGGAGAGGTGGCAGCGGGAGATCGAGGAGCGGGACAAGCGTGAAGAAGAAGAACGTCAACGGCGCCACATGTTTTGGGGCCGTGTTGAAGCGCATGCATGCACCACGTATGCGACGAGAGAGTACACCGCCCAACTTATGAATCTACCTACAACTTGGGAGCATCGGCTTGATGCATGCAAGGCCACCCCACTTGAAATACACGGGAATTCCTATCTACCCACCACTTGCGAAGATAGGGTAGGTCACCTGATTTTTCCAAGCGGATGTTCAGAGCACTGAGACCCCGTCTAATACTAGGGACCCGGCGCTGTAACTGGGCGATGGGTAATAAACCACAACGAACCAGACTGCACAACATTCTGGGATTCGTATGATGACAAGGCAAGCCCTTTCCATGATTTTCGCGTGTGGCACTGAAAAATATCTCAGGGTTGCACGTCACGAGGGTCCGGAAAGAGGGCAAGACTGGATTTCTTGTATATAATGGTTCATGAACTGACTACTTTATCAGCGTATCACACAGAAACTCATGAATCTTGTTTCCGAGCACAGTGACTGGAATGAATTCTGTGCTACAACACCAACTCATATCAACCATCTGCAATTCTCGGGCGCCGAAGTATGTTTTACAGCGGTACGTATATTCCAGAAGATTCTGAACCCGACTGATTTATTCTTCGCGTGCTTGTAGGTGTGGGGCGTGTATGGTCAGTGGGAATTAGATGATGGCAGTTGCTGAATATATCTTCCCTCGATATCTTGGTCGACACTTCGGCCTATGTGCATTGTCAACTCGGTTCGCATTGTATGTTTTCGTTTTGTTCCGTAGGCTTTTATTGTACACAAGTTTTCCCGTCCTGCATGTATAACGAATGATGACCTCCGATAGTTTTTCTCTGCGTTTTTTCAGTCGTTGGATAGGCATAACGGAGCAAGGAAGGAAACGAATGAACACGAGAGGTGACTCATGCTTCGATTATCCCCTCACCGCATTGTTCATGCGCAAATTCTCGCCTCTTGACATTGCGACCATCATCAATTTCAAAGCGCCGAAACTGGCCTGAAAGGCCTCTCGTCCAGGTAGGATTTCCTTGGTTATAGATCCTCGATGTGTGATACTTGCAACGCGCTCATGCTCAATCGACTACATGACGACGTGCCATCTTAACGGCGAGCACCGTCCGAACTGTGGATCAACGACGAAGACGAAGAGTAATCGACAAAAAACATGAATTAACAGCACATTTTGTTGTCCTTCTGATCCTTAATCACCATGCGGACGCGAACCGGATAATGTCACCTACTAATCCACTTACTAATCCCTACCTTTGCCCCCATTCGCCTCCGCTTATAAGGCAACCAAAATGGTGGGGGAACTGAGCTTCTTAGTCCTCATCTTGCCTTAGGAGGTACTAGGATTGGACGGTGTTCCTATACTCATCAAATCAGTTGTCCATAGAAACGACACGAAAGACGAGAAGAGATGATGTACAGTGCGCATGGGATTTCTGAACGAACAACGTTCGGACTGGTGGCTGTTTTCGGCATTATGCATCGTGCCGATTCAGAACTTGGCTGAAAATGGCGTTCGAACCAAACGCCACGGGGAGCCATTTAGTAAGTATCCCTTTTTTTTCCGAACGCGCAGACGCTAACAATGAGCATGTTGCATTCCATAGACACTCGATGGGTAGAAGAACAGGATGATGCTCACGCGATTTTCAGCGGTAGCATGGGCACTCGTGCCATCAATCGAGCAGGGCCACCTGGAAGGTGCGTGTACCTCCGGGCTGGCGGTTTTCGGGATGGCTGCTGTCCATAAGCAGATGGCTGCTCGCCGTCTTCAATACGACCTTTGCTCATACCCCAGTGATCCCACGCATGGTCATCTTCGGTGGCCATGATGACTGCATGTCCCTGGGTCATCATGGCCATGGGGCCGTATGAATCAGTAAGGGCTGCTTATGTGTACCAGACGTACCGAAATATCCTTATTCGTTGATGCGGGTGCCGTGGTGTATCAGAAAGATCCAGCGTCCCAGGTGTCATCGTTTAACGTCTTCCTCCGATGCAAGTTGCTGATACGACGTCGTTCAGCACGTACCGTGACGGATCACACGAGTGCACGCACCCTGGATCCGACACGTGATTTTGCACCGCAGGAGGGCTAAGAGGTTACCCCCGGGGAAGTGGTTTCAAGCGAGCATCCGCGGGTGGAGAACCTGTACGAATCGCAGAGATAAACGAGGATGTGCGGTTCAGGGTAGGGAAACCAGTACGCTGAATAATTAACTACCTATGGTTAGCTAGCTGAAGTCCGACTGTCCGAGTGAGGACGACGAACGTGCACAAGGAGGGGGATGCGCTCTGCAGCTCTGAGCGACAAGTCTGGTTATACCACAATGCATCCTTTGGAATAAAAACGCACGGGCTCAGCTGCCAATAGCACATGATTGGGAGAATCATGATAGCGCAGAACTTGAATGACGAAGTCCTGAGGGAATACAACAGAACAAAAATGGAAGTTATTTCCCAGGCTCTACAAAGGCAGCGTCATAGGCTCCGCGTCGCATTTTTCGTTTCTGCAAGAACATGGAACTATTGTCCTCGTCACTTGAACAAGGTGTGGTCATCCCGTACTCCTTTCAGCTTTCCCTGAGAATGCTTCCACTGGAAAGTACAGACGGTCGGTCTCTTCCCAATCATCGTCGAAAGTCAACAAGCCCATCCCACCTCCGCAGATGCCCACTACCTCAATTTCTCAAGCTGCACCAACTGGCCCTCCGCCACCTTCCTGCTTCCTTAGAACGGATTCAAATGTATACAAGCAGGGGGATGCCATGCGCTGAACTTGGGAACATATGTACGCCACGCAAGGAATTGCACTTCTGCTTAAGCTGACTCAGCACAGGAATTATCTTCTTTACTATTTGTGTGTTGCCAGCGAGGCGCCGAGTCACCATGACCCCTGCCAGTGAAACGCCAAGCTTCGTGGATCAGCAGGTCAGCTACCCAGTGTTTTCCATCTTCCACTATCGCGGTTCACCAGTTGATGTCATGACCTTGTGATCCTCGAGATTGTCGCGTCCCGTGTGCCTGCCATATTCAACCAACCTCAAGACACGCATGATGCCCTCCAAGGCCGTTGCCTCAGGGCAATCAAATGTTTTCCAGTACCGCCATTAGGGTCTTGGTTTGCGGAATGATGCCAGGCACTCTTTCCCCTGGTTTACACACGGGTTGGCCTCACTGCTCTGACGAACGTGTACCCGTATGCGATGCTGTCGACTTTGTCTCTCCATCATCGCACGTTCAGTCCCGCTCCTTTACAGGGGACTGCAAGCGTTACTAAGGCCACACAATGAGAAGCTCAAGGCATAAAATATAGACGTATGCTGCGGTATGCATCTCCTGGCCAACATAAGCTCCATTTCTCCCATCGTCGCTAATCACCAAGCTCTCGCATCGAATCGACGCCAATATGTTCATTCGCCCTTATACTGCTCTCCTCTCGGTCCTCGCCCTCGCTGGAATCGCCAGTGCTGTCCCATCGCGAACTTTTCGCGATGGGAGCAGCAGCGAGTGTGACACGGGCAGCGTCCAGTGCTGCAACAGCGTTCAATCCGTGAGGCCATCTCTTATCGATGTCGGTGACCTAGAAAACACTGATATGGCATTTTTCGTTGACAGTCCGATTCCTCGATCACCGACGAGATCTTTGGGCTCCTCGGGCTCCCCTTGACCTGGCACCCAGATCGGATTTACGTGCTCCCTAATCACCCTGGGTAGCATCAGTGTGGGTAGTTCCTGCACGTCGCAGCCCGTCTGCTGCAATGACGACACCTTTGTGAGTCCATCCTGTCCCTCACGTTTGCTCGCATGTTTGTCTGAAGTACTCTTGATTGCTGGTTCAGAATGGTATCAGCACCGGCTGCTCTCCCATCACCATCAATCTTTGAGCCTTCGCACCGAGCTGATGGAAACGTGCTACTCGAGTCAAGGAGTAAAGATTGGACGGTGGGTTTGATTTTTCTGGGTAAAAGGTTGGATACGCGGCTTCGAAATTTCTCGTATATGTTTGAAAAGAGATCAGCATGTATATTATATTATGCAAGAACATGGAAGTTGGCATAAGCGGGGCCCATTGAACACCTTGTGGGCGCATATCCGTGCTCTACTAACACACCATCTGAACCCACAATGACAAGTACTATGCACCGAGATGTACATAGAGAATGCGCTGATCGAGCGGTAAATCCACCAATTGTCTCAGTGTCTCGTGTAGCGCGAACGCCGCACGGGTATGGTCCAGGCGCCCTTCCTCGTCCACCATGTGGTCGTAAAATGTCGACGCGATCTTGTCCGCCATACTATCATCAACCGCTCCCATCGTCCCAACCACTGAACGGAACCCAGCACACATCATCGCAGACGCAAGGTGCATGGCCTCGTTGGGAATCCGTTTATCCTCGATCGCAGTGTGGCTGGCGGAGAGATATGCAAACTCGGGGTTGTCCAGTTCGCACTGGATGAGGTGCTGGATAGTGAGGCTCCCATCCTGAAGAGAAAAGGCCGTTTTCAACGGTTGGTCTTCATCTAGGAGAACATCGCATGCAAGGTGGGCCCATTGGGTTTTGCTGAGCTCTTCAGAAACTCTAGAAACACTGCATTCGTCTCCCTCGATGCGCGTCAACGTTGCATGACTGTCAACGCGCTGACCAATGTTATCCAGTTCCATCACTACAGCTTTCGCTCGACCGACCGCAAGGAAGCGCTTCTTTTCATTATTCGGATTCGACTCGGATGTACTGCGCCGTCTGGCACGAATGAGAGTGGCGAGCGTAGAGGTGTAGGATGAGACGTAAAGGTCCGAGAGATTTTGTTCACCGCTCCTATAAGGACCGGCGGCGTGCAAGGGAAGAAAAGAGAACTCGGCGGTCGGGCACCACCAGATACGGGACTGACATGGGTGTATTGTCCGGAGGAAGTCAAAGATGGGAGAAACGACATTGTCCCAGAGTTGGCGTAAGATCAATGCAAGCTCTCTCGTCACGTTTATTCTCCTGGCGAGAACAAGCAAGGCATTGAGTTCCCTAGACAGGTCTCGAACATCTTGCTGTGTGATCAGCAATGGAATGTGGACAGGATCTTGGTCGAGTAAGATGACGAGCGCATCGCAACCATGCTGGCTCGCGTTCACGACGATGACCGGTCCATCTTTGGCAGCTTGTCGGAGATCTACGAAGGGCGACGGAGATAGTAAATGGGAGAGACCGGGTAACTCCCGAATAGTCTTCACAACTTTCTGCAATTCGATGTTGCGCTGGAATGCCCGATCACGTTGATCTCCATCTGACGAGTCAAGGGTGTGGTGCCGGATTTCCAACGTAAGCTGCTTGAACCCATCTGCTAACTCCTTTCCTACAGCACCAGATGCCATGACTTCATCCAGTGGGGAACGGAGGCGAGCGAGATAGCTCCAGAAGACACTGTGTCCTTGTTCTAGAAGCTCGACCGCTTTGGTAGGAGAGCGGTGACAAAGGCCAGCTGCAAAGGCGTCGACTGCCAGCGGCAATGTAATCTTCTGAAGGAAATTGAGCTGGTGGCGTGGTGATGGAAGGATAGTGAAATGCTGGACAAGGAACCGGAGAGACGTTTCATATGCTAAAAGTGTCGTCGGATGCTGGAAATGTTCGGCCGCACGGACCCATTCTCTAGTAGCAGACAGATCCAACGAAGATACCCCTTGGGGGACATCTGCCAGCTGAGCGTAGAGACCAAACATCTCCCCCCTGTCGTTTGATTGACCCGACCGAGCAAACCGAGCGAAGAGAAAAGCACCAAGAGGCTTTATATAGCTGGATAGCTCTCGTTGATCGGGTGGAAGGAGCGAAACTGCATCTCGGCCAAGGATAATAGCTTCATCGAGGTCCTCGATATTCCCAAGCTTCTCATAACGGCTGAAGAGTCCATCAGCAAGGCCGATCAAAGACAACGGTCGTTCAACATGTCCCGGTGGACGTAGCGCAAGTGCTTCGCGATTGAGGACGACAGCCTCATTGCAGTCCTCCATTTCTCCCAGATGCTTGTGCCGTTTGAGGAGAAACGCAGAGAGATTCTGCAACGCCATGGCCCGAGATGGATGCCTGGGTGGTGAAAGCTCTAATATATCTTGGCCAAGGACAATGGCTTGGTTGAGGTGTTCGATTTCCCCGACCTGCTCGTACCGAAGACAAAGGCGAGTAGCCATGCTAATCAAAGCCTTTTTCCTATCAGGATGCCCTGGTGGACCACATTCTAGTGCATCCCGGTCAAGAAGCGTGGCCTCGTCGAGGTCCTCAGTTGCACCAAATTGCTGGTACCGAGTGCAGAGATCATATGCAAGGTTGCTGAAAGGAAATATTTTGTATGGGGAACCAGGTGGCTCAAGCAATATTGCTTCCCGTCCGAGAACAATGGCCTCATTGAGGTATTCTATTCCCCCGAGCCACGCATGTTTTTCGGAAAGATGCTTTCCGAGATTTCCCAAAGATGTTGACCGACCAGGGTGGCCAGGTGGGTAAAGGGCTAGTGCATCTCGAGCGAGGGAGATGGAGTCCTCGAGGTCCTCCCTTGCACCAAACTCCCTGTTCCGGGCACAAAAATGAATGGAAAGATTGCCCAAAGCGTCTGACCGAAGAGGGTGGCCAGGTGGCCGGAGATCTAGTGCTTCTCGAGTAAGCACGATGGCCTCATCGAGGTCTTCCCTTGTGCTAGTTTGCTTGTGCCGAGCGTACAGACGGAGACCTAGGGTTTCCAGAACAATACTTCGATCAGGGTGGCCTGGTGGGCAAAGCTGCACAGCCTCTCGCGAGAGGACAACGGCTTGGTCAAGGTCTGACATCAATCCCGTCTGATCGTACCGACTGGAGAAATGAATTGCAAGGTCGTTGCATGCGACAGATCGATAAGGGTGTCCTGGCGGGTAAAGATCCAGCGCTTCGCGTGCGAGGAAAATGACCTCATCGAGATTCTCCATTCCCCCGCCCTGCATGTACCGATCGGAGAGAGCGAAAGAGAGCGTAAGCAAATATGTTGCCCTGTTCGGATGGCCCGGAGGGGCTAGGGAAAGTGCTTCTCGACCGTGAATAATGGCCTCGTTGAGATCCTCCATTCGCCCGAGATGATCGTATCTACTGGTTAGATAAGTTGCAATGGAATTCAGGAAGTAGCATCGATCTGGGTGCGCAGGTGAACAAGATTGCAATACTGCTTGGCTGTGAGTGATGGCCTCGTCGAGGTCGGTCATTGATCCAAGAGACTTGTATCGAGTATGGAGATGATATGCAAGGAGATCTGAGGTGAGGGATCGAAGTGGGTGTCCAGGAGGGCAAATTTCGAGCGCCTCACGATCAAGCACGATCGCTTGGTCGATACAATCTGTGGTCTCGTTTCCTCCCTGGAAATTGGCAAACAGGGCATTCGCTCTTGCATGCAGTGCTTCAACTGGAGATACATTATTCCGCTGATCACCACGGCGACAGGAAGAGATAAATACTTCTCGAGTCTATGTCCATACTTTGCATGGCGGATGCAGACCTAACTTGATGGTAGTTATAGAATACGGTGGAGTGCTATAGCGAAACTAGGCAACAATGAGGACAAGAAGGTCAACTTTGGCGTGGAGAACAAGCTACAATTTGTATGCTCACCTGATGCAGTAACGCTTTCCCGTTAGATATTCCTCTTCGAATGAAAGTATTATACAGGGAGTCGCAGAAAGGTGGCAGACCAACGTAGTAGTAGGGTAGCACACTGGTAGTACAGCCTGAGGTTCGGTCAAGTTGCGACACAAGTTGACATAGTAGCTGTATTCAACAGTGCCTTACAACGTGGCTGTGTTTCAAACTTAAGGGCAAGGAGCGCTTGTGTCACGCTATCAACTGATGACTCGAGTTTGAAGTTGTTGCCTCCACTGAGTTCCTTCAGGCTGGAGTTCCCGCGGCGAGAGCAGCAGCAAGTGAGGCACGGGCAACATGCGGTTCTGCAACAGCATCCAATCCGTGATGGATACCCTTTCTCGTCGATGCCGGTGACTTGGAAAACGCTGAGGTGCCATTTCGTTGACAGTCCGATACCACAGAAGCTAACGTTTATCAACGAGCTCTTTGGGTACCTTTCTCTTGCCCACGCCCGGCACCCACTGAGGTCAGGTTTACGTGCCATGATCACCGTCAACGAAACTACTTCAGGGAGTTCCTGCACCTCGCAGACTGTTTGCTGACATGGCGACACCTTTGTGAGCCCATCTTGTCACTCACGTTTGCTCGCATGTTTCGTCTGAAGCGTCCGTTGTTGCTCGTTCAGAGCGGTATCAACACCGGCTGTTCTCCCATCACCACGATTTCTCCAAGTCGACAGCAACATGCTACAAGCGTCAGGAAGTGAAGGCTGGATCATGGATTTTTGGCGGTCAAAAGAACGTTGGCTACATGGCTTCGAACTTCTATGGGTTTGGAAATCAAATGGTGTATATTTATGATATGAATATTTGATAGAATGGAATGGTGACTGTGGTATTGGGTCCAGTTGTCGAATTCGCAAGCACATGAAAGTTAGCCTAAGTAGAAGGCCTTGTGGGCGTATCCTCGTGCTCTACTGACCATGGACACAGTCTACGCAAGTAGACGCAAGCCAGTATACAATTTTTGGTCGCAGGCATACGATACATATTACTTCCTAGCTAATCTTGTTCATTGTTGGGTTTGCCTGGATCAGTTCCTGCGTGAGGCGCTTATGGCAAGGATGCGCTACAATGTGTGACAACAATCTCCGAGGGTGCATCGCGACGACAATCCATAAGCGCGTACCCTCCCACTGCACCCGGCGCATCCTCACTGCACGGCGCTTCGTCAACCATACTGCATATGGACTTCAACCACCCGGACATCATACGTGATGGAACTCTTCCCCACGTGTGCCGCTCTTGGAGATCTTCGCGAAGCACCTGCCTGCGTCCAGCAATGAGCTCTGGTAGGTCCTGTGGAAAAGGCACGTGTGAATCTGAGAGACATTGTAGACGAGTGAGTGGAAATGAGGATGTCGATGCAGAGGAGGGACGGGAAAGCATCGGCGGCAGGGATGGCATGCCGACCTACTAGAGGTCGATGTCGATGTCGACGTCAACGTGGATGGTGGAGATCGTCTTCGTCGATGGGTGAGGACTGTAACAAGGTTTGAGTTTGGGTCGATGAGAGTGCGGCAAGAGCTGTGGCTGTATTTGTGCACAATGCGCCAGCATCTTGAAGGGATTCAGACAGAGAGCGGATGGTTCGTCGACACTGAGGCAAGTGCGACCGGGTATGCCGATAATCAGCGCTGTAGAGAAAGCAGTGTAAACACCATGGAAAGACATCGAGAACAAGGCAAACCTGATGCTGGGTACGGGTACGCTAGTGGGTCGAGGTCGCATGCCAAGGTTGCCCGACAAAAATGATCAGGGAAAATAGATGTAAACAAAGGTTCGATGAGGCTCCGATGACTCGTCAAGCTTTCTTTACAACCACAAAGTTAGTACCGCACTAGCTTCCCAGGTTTGGATTTGAAGACATGAGGCGCCTTTGCCGCTAAGTACACTTCTCCCAAGCATACCTGCGTCTGCATTCATCGGCAAGTCCTTTAACAATCATCGCGCATACTTGAGGTTCAACGCGTCATCTTCTTCACAAAATCCAATCCATATAGCATGTAAGCGCTGTCACATATGCTATGTGGATGATACCTTTATCGCGGTCAAACTGAACACGCACAGCAGGTTCTGATGGTGAATTCTTGACAACGTAATTGCAGTGTACAACATTCTTCAAAAAGACTCGGAATTGGACTGTCTGCCGGAGTCCACGGAGTGTGACACACCTACATAATAACTCATCGTCAACACCCTTTTGGTGAGTTCGATGGCAACCCGGAAGCTGTACTTCAGCCATCCCGTGTTAACAAGACTTATCCCACCTGTGCATGGGTAGATTTTATATCCTTGAACCAACACCATGATAGATTCTACTGCCACGTATTGCGCCATTCCATCCTTAGAGGAACAAGTCTACCATTCCTGCAATCACGAAGACAGAATTGCCAGTTGGGATGGATCCTCCACAACAAGCGGACCCATTCCGGCCGCCGCTGGGCATTACATAAGTAAAGAGGTAGAGACCAGACCGGCTGACTAGCACTAGACACCAAGATGTACGTACATAATGCGCTGATCCAATGGTAAATCCACCAGTCTTTTCATCGTCTCGTGTAGCGCGAACGCTGCACGGGTACCATCCAGACAACCCTTCTCGCCCAATATGTGGTCATAAAACGTCGATGCGATCTTACCCGCATCAGCGCCGTCAACTGCTCCCATCGTCCCAACCACTGAACGGAACCCAGCACACATCATCCCGGACGCAAGGTGCATGGCCTCGTCGGGAATCCGTTTGTCCTCAATCGCAGTGTGGCTGGCGGAGAGATATGCAAACTCGGGATCGTCCAGTTCGCACTGGATGAGGTGCTGGATTGTGAGGCTCCCATCGTGAAGAGAAAAGGCCGTTTTCAACGGTTGGTCTTCGTCTAGGAGAATATTGCATGCAAGGTGGACCCATTGGGTTTTGCTGAGCTCTTCGGAAACTCTAGAAATACTGTATTCGTCTCCTTCGATGCGCGTCAGCGTCGCATGACCGTCAACGCGCTGACCAATGGTATCCAGTTCGATCCCAACTTGAACAGCTTTTGCTTGGCCGACCGCAAGGAGGCGCTTCTTTTCACTATTCGGATTCGATATACTGGGCTGTCTGGCACGAAAGAGGGCGGCGAGCGTAGATGTGTAAGATGAGATGTAAAGGTCGGATAGATTCTGTTCACCGCTTCTATAAGGACCCGCGGCGTGCAAGGGAAGAAAAGAGAACTCGGCGGTTGGGCACCACCAGATTCGGGATTGACATGGATGTATTGTCCGGAGGAAGTCAACAATGGGAGAAACGACGTTGTCCCAGAGATGGCGTAAGATCGATGCAAGCTCTCTCGTCACGTTGATGCTCCTGGCGAGAACAAGCAAGGTATCGAGTTCCCTTGACAGGTCTCGAACATGTCCCTGTGTGATCTGCAATGGAATATGGACGGGATCTCGGTCGAGTAGGATGACAAGGGCATCGCAACCATACTGGCTGGCATTCACGACGATGACCGGTCCCTCTCGGGCCACGTGTTGGAGATCTACGAAGGGGGATGGAGACAGGAAACGAGAGAGACCGGGTAACTCTCGTATATTCTGCATGACTTTTTGCAATTCGAGGTTGCGCTGGAATGCCCGATCACGTTGATCTCCATCACCTGCGTCGAGGGTCCGAGTCACGGTGTGCTGGCGGATCTGCGAAGTGAGCTCCTTGAACCGATCTGTTAGCTCGAGTACTGCAGGGCCAGATGTCATGACTTCATCAAGCGGGGAACGGAGGAAAGCGAGATAGCTCCAGAAGACACTGTGTCCTTGTTCTAAAAGCTCGACCGCTTTGGTAGGAGAGCGGTGACAAAGGCCAGCTGCAAAGGCGTCGACTGCCAGCGGCATTGTAAGCTTCTGAAGGAAATTGAGCTGGTGGCGTGGTGATGGAAGGATAGTGAAATGCTGGACAAGGAATCGGAGAGACGTTTCATATGCTAAAAGCGTTGTCGAATGTTGGAAATGTTCGGCCGCATGGACCCATTCTCTAGTAGCAGACAGATCCAATGAAGATACCCCTTGGGGGACATCTGCCAGCTGAGCGTAGAGACCAAACATCTCCTCCCTGTCATTTGACTGACCCGATCGAGCGAACCGAGCGAAGAGAAAAGCACCAAGAGGCTTTATATAGCTGGATAGATCTTGTTGATCGGGTGGAAGGAGCGAAACTGCATCTCGGCCAAGGATAATAGCTTCATCGAGGTCCTCGATATTCCCGAGCTTCTCATAACGGCTGAAGAGTCCGTCAGCAAGGCCGATCAAAGACAACGGCCGTTCAACATGTCCCAGTGGACGTAGCGCAAGTG
>JBBPOE010000682.1:0-15473 GCA_038091295.1 Tylopilus felleus | reverse complement strand
CAAAGAAGATTCAAGCAATTCAGTCGCTACGAGCCTACGGCAGGATCTCTATTGTTCGTAAGTTACCGGTTACCGACAAGTCAGGCAAACGAACTGTCTCATCATGCCAATCGGGTCGGTGGAATTGAACAAATTCCTTGTCAGAGTTGGAAAGAAACGAGGAAAAACCGAACCTAACTCCGAGGAGCCCGGGTGGTTAAATTCTTCTGACCTCTGCGAGCCGAAGAGATCCCATGCTTTTAAACTATTTACCAGGGTCTGTCGAAACCAGTCAAATGTGGAATCAAAGTTACACGAAGAATGTTCACGACACGATTTCATGATATATTGGTGCTTGTAGCCCACTCTATGACTGAGGACAACATTACGGGAGGGACATAGCTATTTTGTGGGTAGAGGGACTAGCGCACGGGTAAAACGACGAAATCACAGATGATCCTACATGGGACGGGGTCAGAAACTTCGGTGGACCGACAACACCGACACAGCGGGTGACCCACATTATGAGCCTTCACGGAATGTGAGGCCCGAACTACGCGGGCACCGCCAACCCCTGACCCAACTATGCAGGTACCAGCAGGTCTCCCCACGTCCTGGCCACAAACACCCCAGCTGCAAATACGCTGACTGCCGTGAAGATATTGATGTTGCCCATGATTTTTTCTGGTGCTAATACTTCCTCTCGGAAGAACCGGGAGAATAGGGACTCGTTGGGGTCGTGGATAGCGCGTCGCGGTGGAGGTGCGCCGAACAATGCTGCGTTTTGAGGAGGTGCGCGGCGTGCCATTGAGTGGTACAACAATAGGTCTGAAGCTTTTCCTTGAACTTGGAAGCGAGACGTGTGACTTTGGCAAGAAAATCTGCTGTGGCGCAAAGAACGTAGCGCGCCGGGATTTGCCGAGCCAACACAGTTCGCGGGAAGACTAAGTAGTTTGATTGAATCAGTGACTCAACCGAATGTTTGGTTCCCTTCTGGAGCCAAGTTAAATTTCGGTTCCTGGTTCATTTAAGAGCTGACGACGAGATTGTTTACAGAGCTGCCCCAGGGGGTGGCATGTCTAGGTGATGAGATTGGGCAAATTTTAGACCTGTTTGCTCTCCGTTATTTTCGACAACGGTATGATACCTCCCATGCAGTTTGTATTTTTGTCGAAAACGTTTAGTGAGTCTGTTATGGTTCAAGCGCTCATCTGCAGGCAAAATCTTCTGCCGACAATCAGTCAGCGCTTCCGAGTCGATCAATTGACCTTTGACCCCGCTGCGCATTGCGTCATCGGGGGAGGGATAAAAATGACCAAAGGGCCCCTTTACTCATGCGACTCATGACCATGTTCTACGCGCTGACGTTCTTCGCCTCCATTTCCTTCGCCGTCGCGCAGGGTAATCTCACCGGTCTCCTGCAGGCCCTCAATTCAAGTGGCCTAGATCAACTTTCCAACGCTGCGGCGTCTTTGAATGGTACCACCGTGGGCCAACAGGTACAGGCTCAGCTATCTCAAGGAGACAAGACCATTTTTGCCCCCACGGATACAGCTTGTGTGTAACGTTCTTGAACGACCGCGCTGTCTTTCTTACGATATTCCCAGTATCCGCTGCAGCCATCAGCAACGAGACCTCCTTGGCTGATATTATCTCGTATCACATCGTCTCGGGTAACTACGTCAATCAAACACAGACATATCCCGATGTGACCATTGGTCGCACTCTCCTCAACGACTCGTCCCTTGTCAGGCTCGAAGGAAACGAGTCCCAAGTTCTCGTCTGGTCCAAGTCTGACAATGGGTCGCTTTTCGTTATGAACCAAGGGTAAATTCTTGCTGTACCCCCTATATTCGTTCTAACTTGCGCAATTTCAGGTCGAACATCACAGTCACGAACACCACAAATTACGACAATACTGCAATTTTGGCAATCGACTCTGTGCTGGTTCCCCCGCCCAATATTTCCGCCGTTTTGAGTAATCCTGCCTATAACTTCTCGCTTGTCTCGGCTTTACTACAGTCTACGTCTCTCTTAAACGGCTCCTCTATTCTCGACGCAATAAACTCCGCACGCGGTATCACTCTGTTTGTGCCGAACAACGCAGGTGTACAAGCAGCGCAGGGTTCCCTTGCTGGTATTTCGAAGAACGTGACAGCACTTCAGGATGTTCTCCTGAACCATGTTTGTCGCTCTCTTGCATGCTATCTTAGGGGCTCATGACATTGCATCACCCAGGTCATCAACGGAACATCGATTTACTCGCCTGAAATATCCACAAGCAGCAGGTATACATCGGCAGCTGGTCAGAACTTTGCTTTCGTTTCCAACTCCACCGGCCTCTTTGTGTCCTCTGGAGGTTCCAATCAGGTCCAAATCGTGGAGGCGAACGTATTGACGTCAAATGGCGTCATGCACATCGTCAATGGTGTGATGCTTGACACGAACTACAATGCTGCAGCCGCTAGTTCCGCGTAAGCCTTACTGTTCACATTGATGCTCCTTGCAATTCAATACATAATAGCTTTGCTTCTGCGACGTCTGTCGCCGCTCACACTATTGCTGATACTAGCCCGGTCGGTCAGAGCACCTCTACCCCGACGTCTGGAGGAACAAGAAAGGGTGAAGCCATCAACTGGAAGGTGGGGGCGCTCGCAGGGATGGTTGTTGGCTTTGGGCAATTCGTTTAATATTGCTATGCGGACATTTTTTGCATCGCCCATTCTCCTTTTGACAGTGTTCTGATAATTCTTGTCTCGGACTTGCTGTATTGTTAGCTTTTTCTTGTATTCTGTCTGCCATGCTGAGTGAACGTTAACCCTAGTGCAGTGCCAGAGGCTATGCAGTCAAACCCATATTTGATAAGATAAGCGGTACAAATAACACGCGCGATGTCAAGCTGTGTAATCGGTGGTGAGACTTATTATTGTTCTTGTTCAGCCCTACTCCACTCATCCTGCGACCTGGCATTTCGACCCATCTTTCGTATCTTGGTGACCATCTTTCGAGTTTCAAGTTTGCTCCTTTCGGTAAATCCGTACTACGTGGCACGCAAGACGAGTTACCTTTGCATCCCTAACATCTAAACATGAAGCATCTATCACTGAAGGACGCGCTCTTGCCGCAGCCACCCAGCTTTGTCAAGAAGCAGCTATACGAAATACATGAGACGCTTGGAACTGGGACATTTGGGAAAGTTATGGTGAGTCTCGCCGTACCATTTATACAATCGCCTTGATACGTGTCGTTGGCGCCGGCTGGACCAATGGAGGCGATAGGTTCTCGCTCCGGGTTGTTTCTATCCGAGATCTCATAATTGACTTTTTGTTTTATCATTTCGACAGAAAGCAACCTGGCATGTCCCGGAGGACCAAGTCGACATCTCTCTCCATGGTGCACCTGTGTCTTCTAACCCGAGTCCGGTCGAACCTCCCCATGGCCACTCGACGATACCCCTTTTTAGTGCGGCTCTGCATCGTACCTCGGGCTTCTCTTCGCCGAATATGCGCGCTATGATCACAAAGGAGGTTGCTCTCAAAGTGATTCCCAAAAAGAAAGTCAAAGGAAACGAAGAAGCCGTGTGGGGCGAGATGGAAGTCTTGAGAGGTCTTAATCACCCGAATATCGTTCGTCTCTTACTCTCTTTCTGCTTCGAATATGTCGACTGATCGCCCGTATCACCCCTTTAGGTGAAATTCTATGATTGGTTCGAGTCTAGGAGTAAATATTACCTCTCTTTCGAGCTTGCCACCGGTGGCGAACTCTTTGAGCGGATATTACAGAAGGGTAAATTCACAGAGAAAGATGCTGTGTCTGTTATTAGGTGCGAGCCCTTTGTTCAAAACACGTCGCAATCTCGGGTCTCACCGCATCACATTTAGGTCTGTATTATCAGCAGTGAAGTACCTCCATGATCACGACATCGTTCACCGTGATCTCAAGTAGGCATATCTACTATCCTGCTTGTTACGTTCTGTAACGTGTGCTCGCAGACCCGAAAACATTCTCTATCAGACAAAGGATCCGAACAGTGACATTGTCATTGCCGATTTTGGAATGTATGTCTGACACCTCATTTTCCCCTAGCGGACCGCTCACAAAAACGATCAATTGACAGCGCCAAACACTTGCACTCGGCAGAAGAGCAACTGCATTCCTTGGCGGGCAGCTTCGGTTATGTTGCACCCGAAGTTTTGAACAAGGCGGGTCATAGCAAGGCTGTTGACGTATGGTCGACAGGGTAAGTGTCACTTTACTAACCCGCGCAGCATCACCCCTAACACCTGGCATCACGCAGCATCATTACATATGTCTTGTTATGTGGCTATTCACCATTCAGAGGGGAAGATACGCGAGAAATGATAAGGGAGACCACGGAGGCCAGGATCGAGTTTCACGAGCGCTACTGGAGCAAGATATCTGATGAAGGTGAAGTCCTCTTTTTTGCATCAATTTTGCGTTATTGACAAATGTAAAGCCAAACTATTCATCAAACTCATGCTCAACCCAGATCCGACGCAACGACCGACGGCACATGAAGCATATCACAACCACGTAGGTTATTGTCTTACTCGCTCAGACCGTGAATTCACTCACGACGTTTGAAATTCTAGTGGTTGACAGCGCATGAGGCTTCGACGGAGCACGATGTCGCGGTCGGCTTGCGTGAACACTTCGACGCTAAAAAGCAGTGGCGCTCTGCCATTGCTTCTGCGCGTGCCCTGCACCGCTTTGGCAAGAATTCTAGTGGCAGGCACTCTAGGTCATCCAGCGCGTCGAGCAGTGCTAGTGGTGGATGGGGAGGAGATCACATGCGCCCCGACGCCTGTGGCCTCAGTAGTGAGGTTCCTTCTCAGGACGAGAGCGCAAGCGACGTTTCAGAGTCATTCACGAAACTCAGTCTGGGAAGCTCTGACCCGGGAACTAACGTCAAGGTCATGGTCACAGGGCCCGAGGAAGGCGAAACAGAGGAAAAGGGTAAGGTGGAGGGTACTTCTTCTCCTGACCATTCCTTGACTGGAGGTAGTGAGGTTGGCTTGAAGGACCAAGTTCGCGATGACACGTTGAAACCACAGGCTTTGCGTCAGGAGGGGCCGGGCTTGGGCCAGTCGGGAGAATCCGAGGCGAAGAGGACTGCGTCGGCTCCAAGAAGGGAACCGTCGGTTGATCGTGCGGACACCCCTCACTCCCATGTTGGGCACGAATCAGATCTATCAGAGCTGAGGATGCCAGGCACGTTTCATTTCACAAAGGAAGATACTAGTAGGATTCAGAGGACCCCGGCCAAGTGGACGGAGACATTTCGAAAGTTTGGATTATTTAGTTGAGTTACGGGCTTTGATCTACTTATGCTGACGTTTTCATATGATATGTATGACACTATACCCCTCTCCGTGTGTAATATTTATGCTGAGTATCCCATATTAGCGGAGGACTTTAAGTAAAGCTTTACGTACCGAGCAACAAAGTTTTACAACGCGGCGGTGATCCGACGGTAGCTCTAGCACAGACCTTGACGAAACTGTTGGTGGCGACTGGGTTCAATAACTTAGGCGCACCCGAATCGGGTAGACCGTAATGTTATGGCGTTGGTCCGCATTTGAACTGCATTGTGATGAAGGCGGTGTCTCGCTATCTCCGTCTTATCGCTTCGGTTTGACCATGGGCGACCTGAGGCGGGTCCTGGTCATTGGAGGAGGTCCATGTGGCCTTGTGACCCTACGAAACCTCCTGGAACGTGCCGCGTTCGATGACGTGCAACTAGTGGAACGGCGGGACAACATCGGAGGCGTTTGGTGAGTCCAGGCGTCACGCGCTCGCCAACTAATCTGACACAAAAGATGGATGACTGCTTAAAGGTACCAACCTCCAAACGAAAGCGCGGCTGGCGATACGCGTTGGCCGCCGCCTGCGTACCCCAGTATGATTGGGAACGTGATCCCAGAGTTTCTGTCTTTTTCTGGGCATCCGTTCCCCGCACCGCCGAGAGAAGACCAGCCGTTCCCTACGCTCCGCGAGACCTACGACTACCTCGCAGCGTTCGCGCGCCCGCTGCTTGAAAGCGGAAGGATCAGGCTCCATCACGAGGTCGTGGATGTCGCGGAAATGGACGTGAATGAGGGCGGGGGCTGGAGGGTCGTCGTGATCGATTGGAGCGAGGGCGATGGGATTGGGGTTAGGAAGGAGGAGCGATGGGACGCGGTGGTCGTCACGACGGTGTGGTACGACAACGCGCGTTATCCGAGCATCGAAGGTCTCGACGACGTCAAGCAGACGGGTCGAGTTCGGCACGCAAAGACATGGAGGGGTCCGAGTGGCTACGAGGGCAAGGTAGGGAGATCTCAGTCTGACTGATGTACGGACGCGTGTTGAATCCGTCTTGGTGCCAGCGCGTCGTGGTCATAGGCAACGCCAATTCTGCCAACGACATGGCAGCTCATCTCGCGTCAGTCGCCCAGCTTCCCGTTTACCGTTCGACCCGTCGTGCATCTATATTCCCTTCCCTCCCCGACGAGCGCATCGAGGATGTTGGCCCAGTCCTGCGCTATAGCCGGTGTGCGAACGGGAATATCGCTGTTCATCTGAAAGACAGGACCATCGACGACGTCGACGACGTTTTATTCGGGACTGGTTATTACCCAGAGGCTCCCTACCTCCGGGTACTGGGTACTGCTGTGGCTACGTCAAACTCAGAGAAAGCACTACGCTCTCTAGTTCCTCTGACCGATCGGCGCATCCAGCCCGTTCGTGTGCCTTCCCTTTATCGACAGGTGTTATACGCCCATAACACCTCTCTGGCGTTCATCGGCGCCCTGGTGTCCTTTATACCCTTCGCGATGGCAGATCTCACGAGCACATGGCTCGCACTCGCATGGTCACCTTCACCACACCGGATCGAGGTACCCGCCACGGTTGAGGAGAGACTGGCGGATGAACAGGCCAGACTGGACACGATACACCAACTCCGATCGAAAACAGACAACCCGTCCGACCTCGTCTCGTTTCACTTCCTCGGACGCTATGAACTGCCGTATGCCAAGGAAGCGCGCGCAGAGATCACCCAGGCGGCACCGGAGCTCGGGGACGTCCTCGCTCCGTGGGACGACGAGCAAGACGTGTGGCGGCTTGGGATGTATGCGACCAAGTTGGACAGTTTGTATGTTCTCGCTGGATTGAAAAAGGAACATCGTGTTTCAAGTTGGTAGCCCGAAACTTCAACTTGCCCGAAACTAGAACGTATGAATGCGCGGAGAAGGATGGCGTTGCTGGACTGGTAGAGGGAACACTACCGGATCCATATTAGGCGCGGAGAAGTGACGCTAGACACAGTATGGATATCACAATCACTATAGCTGTTTGATTTGACCACTTGATCTACGTCATTGTGGTCCCTCATTGAGGGCTTCGCGTATCCTGTAGAGCATCTGTCGCGTGCTTGTGTGACATCCACAACTGTTAGCGGTCAAAGCTTGTCCCATCCACAGACCATCCTAGCTTTGTCAAGCCTGGTGGACCATAACCACACTTTCACAGTGAATGACAACTATTGTATTCTCATGACGGTCCAGGCAAACTGTATCATGCCCGATCAAAGCGTGTCCACAGATTTCCGGATATGCATGGAACAAAGGAGCTATACGAGCTGTGGTGGACCGTACCTTGTCCACTCAAGCCCTTCCAATTGGCATATAAGAGCCATGGCTGGCATCGATGGCGAACATCACAAACTCCCTCTAGCTAGCATGCAGTTCCGCATTCCATCTGAGCATCTCCCACCACGCCCTCCGAGTCCACCAAATCTAGCTCCCGACCGCGTCAATGCAACTTTTTACGACCCCGCGGAGGAACCTTTTGCTCGACTTGAACCTGTATTAGAATTACACCCCGTCGACCTTGCCACCTGGGATGATGGCGTTTGGGCAGATCCCATGTTCTCGCGGAGATGCCCCGAGGACCTCGATGAAGCCTGGCCATACCGTTTCCAGGTAAGTGACGGTAGCTTGAAGTGCTCGACTTCATTGATGATTTGGTTTTAGAGCGGGCAAGAAGTATGGATTCGCGCCAGCGATGGGGCTTGGTACCATGGCAAGGTGGTGGGTCGGGCAAAAAGGGGAAGTACCAGAGTTGAAATGGTAGGAAAAAAATATGCACGGCCTTCGATTGGTGCTGATCATGACATTGGACAGTGGTCACAGCCTGAAGGCCTTTTTTGGTGTGTGGAGTTCGTCAGGAGGAGGTGCAGGATTCGAAAGTGGCTGGCACCCCTCAACGGAGATATCAAACCTGACACCGAACACACGCTCCAGTTGTTGTCGGAAGCTGGCTGGCTGGCGTCCATCGACGATCAGTGAAGGTGACTCGTGAATGAGTCAGCACAGAATTTTTCCCTGTTTTTTCTCTTTCTCTTAATGATTCATCGACAAATGTGCTTGCATTAATCACTCATTTGTATCGTTATTCCAACCGTCGCACGCACCTTGGCATAATTACTGTACAGCCCCGCATAGTAACATCTAACAAATCTGAAAAATGTCATCTTGGATTTACCTCAGTGGATTCGCGGTAGAATGGCTCCAAACAGGTTTCATCTGATCTAAGGAAGTGGTCCGTCAGCGTGAGAGTCGTAGCTAGTGTGATTGTCGAGTACTGAAATCCAGTACACATCAGAGGGTTGAGCATTCTGTAGCATGAAACGAAGCGAGAACCTAACATTTCATTGATGAGGCATGGGCGGTTCGCACTGGTGTTTATCTGCAAAAGGGACGCGGTCCATTACCAATGGTGAGTCCTGCAGGCCGCAAGGCGGCCCTGCTCGACAGAATAACCCCCGCCGGCACTATCGAAAAGGATAGACTTTGAGCATCCAAATTTCCGCGAGTCGACTTCCCGTCGTTCGACGTTCGCTTTCGTTTATCGACTCAACCTGCTTAAACGTTTGGGAAGTTTCAATGAACGTTCACGTACCTGCTAGTTCTTCAAATTTAGCATCATCCCTACAGTCTCTGAATCAGACTCTGATAGAGTGCGCTTGCTCATGAAAGAAAAAAATTTACAAAGCAAAAAAAGAGAAGGTGCGCGGTTTCGTGGTGAAACTGATGAGGGCAGCACGGGTGTGAAGAGATTGTGCTCGAGGGCTTGAACTTGGAGGACGCATTTAGTATATGACCGCTCGGAGGGGACTCTGTAGGCGCAAGCGTTCTGCCAGGTGGGCCAGTATTGGTCTTTGCCATTTCAAGTTTTCTACTCGCTCACAGGGTCCCTTCGGAAACCACGTTGGGTACTCGCCGTGCCGTATGAGTCGATGCTAGCGTACGCGTTGGCTCGGAGACTTGCCAATGTTGAAAAATGATTTTCCAATGAAGGGCCTGTATTCCGCACACCACTGGCTGGTCGGAAACGCATTCTCCGTTTACGAAAATATTTTACGGACAAGACAATACCAAACCTACCGGCGTGACTGGATTCGAACACAGGACTAGATGCTGTCTCATAGGGACACGACCCATAAAATGGACGACAGCAATGCAAAGAGAACTTGAAAACAATCATGGGTAGCAGCAGTTTCAACGTAGTGATCCGACTAGCGATGCAAAGCAAGGAAGAAAAACAAGGATAAACAGCAGCGTGAACGCTGCTACTCCGAGTCTGTCCGACTTCCGAGTCGTGTCGTTTTATTTCCTTGGAACTCTACTATGAACGGCCGTATGCCAACGAGCCCGACTCGGGGCGCACGTCGCAGGCGGACACAGAGATCCTCACTTTGCCGGACGGCGAGCAAAACGGTTTGCGATATGTGCCATGACCAAGTTCAAGTGGGACAGTCTGTCACGGTGCTCGTATTGGCCCGACTCCTCTTACGTGTGTATCGTACCGCGGGGAGCTCGCGAGCGCAATCCTTCTGGGGACCGGGATAGCCTGAGGACGTGAGTAAAATACTCGTTACATGCTGCCAAAATCGAAGATAGAACGCCCCCAGGGACGACCGAAAGTCTACCTCTGACGGGCTGGCCACTGGACCATTATGACCACTGGTTACAAAAAGAGAAACAGAAATGGGTTGGGTTGGCACCGGGAAAAGGTGCCTCTGAAAAGAGGTCCATGTACGTATATATTGGGTGTCCTTCTGCAGTCTTTGACAAGTCTCGCTCCCTCAGTTTGAATGGCATCAGTCTTGAAATCACCATCGTAGGTTCTAGTTTCTCATCGTTGAGTGGGATTGCAGATTGCGTCAGGCAGTGCTAGCTGCAATCAACTCTTCCAGTTTCTTGACGTCCATCCCCGGAAACCTAGGCACGATCCTACACCTGAACGGAAGAGGATGCCTATGCAGAGAAAATCAGTTTCGCCTCCGAAAGACCAGCGGGTCTGAAGTCTGTTCAGCATCACTCACACAGCAATCCCACTGGAAAATTTCGGTTCCACTGGGATTTCCACCCCGTGCTCGTCCAATGGTCTCAATATTTTGAACAGGGCCAACACCTTTGCAATGACCATCCAGAGGGACGTGTCTGCAAAGTGTCTCCCGACACAGATGCGTCGACCGAATCCAAACACGATGTGTTCGATGTCATTGGGTGTCAGCGAGCCATCGTCTTTGAGGAATCGTTCGGGTAGAAATGCGTGCGAATTAGGGTACCTCGATTCGTCGTGTGCCATTGACCTAGCGAAGTAGATCAACGAGACTGATTTGGAAATAATGCAGAGAGCACTCACCAGACGTTCGTTATGACGGTAGCACCTAAAATAATATATCAATGGTCGCTCGGTCATTGAAAGATATGGCAAATTGTTCACCCTTTGGAATATGGAATCCACCATACATGTCGTCATCTACAACAGCATGGGCAACCGCTGTATGGTTTCAGGCGATTAACAGCGAGAGCCAACGATGGAACCACTCACAGAGAGGAGTGATGGGACCGTATCTGAGCGTTTCCCGAAGAATAGCATCTATGAAGGGCAACAAAGGTCGATCTTTCATTGCCGGTAATCTATCCCTGCCCACTTCTGTGTCGATTTGTACATGCGCTTTTTCCTGAATCGCTGGATGCAGCACCATCATGAGAAAGAAGGTCATCAGGACCGAGTTGGACTGGTTTTAAATTGTTAGCGATGATTACCAGACATACACACTTCCACGTACAGTCTCTGATCCAGCTAAGAAGTCGAATAGAACATATACGTAAGAAAAAATCCTCGGGGCAGCGGGGCACGCACCCAAAAACGCAGTGCCGGATGCCTCTTTGAGTGCCTGCATCCATGATTCATCGGGGGCAATTCCCCTTTCTTCTATGCTTCGCAGACCATCGTGGACCATCGACGGTGCGATAACACCGTCAGGCTAGCGATTATTTAACGTGTGCACAAAATAGGTATCCGGACTGATCATTACCAATTTCTGAAGAGAGTGCGCAAACGGGCGATCAAGATACACCTTGGAATACGCGCGTGCCTCCGCCATTCCCCTCTTAAATGACATACCCGGGAACCATGACGGGAGATAACGAACTACAAGGATATTCATCCAGTGAGCGAGCATAAAACAGGAAACGTGATCCACTTACATAACGGAAGTGCACTAATGAGCATGGCAGTGTCGGGTCGCAGTGCAGGTACGATGATGTTCAACACGTTTGCCACAATATCTACGAGCTCGTCCTTGTGGGATGCTGGGCTAAAATCATACGTGCTATTCATAATGACCGCTACCGTGTATCTCAATCCAAAGATTGGTTAGGTTCATCACTGTATTCACCTGTGTACACTTACTCGAACACATGATCATCGAGTTGCTCTGGGGCTTCGAACAACTGGCGGAGGAGATGACACGCCCTGCGGTGTTGATAAGGTAGAAATCTGGCTACGGCATCAAGCCTAAACGTCTGATGGAAAAAGCGCCTGTGGAGCCGCCATTGATCGCCATATTGCAGCAGTGAGGAAGCGAAATCCAATCCACACCTTGAATGGTGAATTGGGATGAGCAGTATGAAAAGAAACGAGGAACTGACATTTCACTGGCGATGAAGTATGGGCGGTCTGAATAATTCTTGGAGCGGACCTCGAGCAGGTCCTTCGCAATCTTTTCCGAACTGATGATAATGACATCCTTTCCCAATAACCGAGTATACATTAAGCCACCTGCATGAATATGAGTGGAGGACGTGGATCGGAACAGGACGTAACCTACCATATGTTCTTGCCCACTCGGCATACGTTATCCATGGAGCATCTCTACTAACTCCGATAACATTCCCAACCCATGGTAATCCGGGAGGTCCGGGGGGAAATGGGTAAGTAACTCGATTCCCGAGAGCGCGTTGTCCAATGTATAGAACTGCGACACACCCAAGAGCTAATGTACCTGTGGTCGTCCAGTCAAACATTGTGTGGGGAAGAATAACGGCGACAAACCCACAGGAAAGGTCTATTTAATGTAGCAGCGTGGGGAATGGACATCCACACCACTGTGGGTTACATTTATCCCGATATGATGCCGGGCAAGGAGTGAACAACTTCTCTAAGCAGGTGAAACTTCCATTGTGGGTATCTTCACTTTTCCATCCATCGCTGACCTGTAGGATGTCATAATTAGTGGCACAGCCGAGGAAGAGAAAACCAGCATTACTTGAAGAGGGTACGGTGTCGCAGATTCTGACCTAGTCTTCCAAAACTAGATACAAACGGTCAGGAGTTGAGCCGTGCGGTCACCGCACTACTTAATGTAGCACGTTGATGTGAGACGTTCGTGAGGTACCATAAAAAGGCGAACTCCTACTCGTTTAAGCCAATTCTATCCATCAGCAATGGGAATGGCTCGATGGTACCTTTGAGCGAGATTTGAGCGATAATTTTTAAGGACCGACAAACTTGGACATGCGACAGCCTTGAGGTGGAATTCACTACGAAATAAGTACGAAAAAGTAATGCGTCCAACTCCCTGAGATGCGCGGGCGACGAACCTTTTTTTTCGGTTGACGCTGTTTGGAGTTGGACAGGGAGCGCTGGATCGATCAGTCGGACACGCTCAGGCACTCCCACGATCGGATCACGTGGGGCGCCGCTGGCAACTGAGCATTTTAATTTTTAATTATATTACAGTAGAATACCTCATAATGCATAGGGAGGATATCATAATGCATAACAGGATTTCGTACACTTTCGGCTAAAATGACTAGGTTTTGGTAGTATGCATTATGAGGAATTTTTATGCGTTATGAGGTATTCTACTGTATCAGAATGCAAGCAGCTAGCTCCCTATCGACCCTTTTATTGTCAGACTTGTATTACTTAGTCGAGCCGCACAATTCTGATACTTGAGATGTAGTAGCCACTGATGATCTTGAACATGTTTGCACGTGATGGACGCAAGCTGAACAAACTGATTGTAAGGCCTTGTCATAATATTTCCTATTTACATTGATTTGTCATTACCATCAGGAAATATCTTTTCCTCCCCGTTTTCCTGATCATGATGAGGCCTGCCGCCATTCCAAGATTGAGAAAGGCGTCATTTACCAACTTAGTTGTAGTGTTTCACGACGATACCTCCAACGACCTCCTCCTCGGTATTATTGTCCAAACCCCTTGTCAATGCCACACGCCCATACGAGATCGTCCGTTCCTTCCTCCACGCCCCCGCAAGTGGTGCCTCCTCATCAGAGTAGCGTCGTTCAATGCCGACTCGGTGTAATACCGGGCTGTTGGCGAGAGGCAAGAGTATCACGTCGTTGTCTGCCATGGCAAAGTAAAATGCACCGAGTCTGTCGCAGGCGCTCTGGTCGTGCGGTGGTTGAACGACGCGGTGGATGGTAGGCTTGTAGAATCCACCAGTGAAAAACTCCATCATGTCCCCTGTGTTGATGACCTGTTATTGCACAGTAATAATACCGTGGACAGGGAAAGGAGAAAGGGACGTGCCAGCGCATTGTCGATGTGTCGCACCCAACGCCATTTGCCGTCTGGTGAAAGGATCTGCAAACCACCAACGGGCTGGCTCCAGAGAATGGTCACGCTGCCGATATCTGGGATGATACATGATGTAGCGTGGTTCTGTTGTCCTGTGAACACGGCGTACCTGTGTGCCCCTTTATCCAGACATTCTTTGACCTTTCTTCTTCCTCTTCTGTGCGCCTATAACTGCCAACGGAAACTATATCGATATGAAACGGGATGGAAAAGAATACGGAGACGTACTATTTCATGAACGTGACCACTAGTATAACAAAGTCAGCCGTAGAACAGGAAAGTAATGACCAGGGATACATACCTGATGTTTCACCCTGTGCCTCAAAAGTGTGTTTCTCCACCAATGTTTCTTCAGGCAACTCGACACTCAATGCGATGAGCCTAAGGCATCATGTAGCGATTGATCTATTCCAACGACATGATTAGAATTTACCTGAGGATGGGATGCAAGATATTGAAATGATTGTGGCGGGCGAACGCGACTAGCTCGGGCAAGAAGGGCCGGAGGGCCTGAGGATGAGGATGTCTCGTGATGTTGCGATTGACTTAAACTGTCAGCCAGCGAAACTCACAGCATGCAAGCTAAGTACGCACTTGCATACTGCTCGATCTCGTCAAAGACATTGTTCTCTGTGTCCACTTTCTACCTCGGAGGCATCATGAAAAGGAGGGACAGATCGAGCAAGGGAATCTACTTGCCCAGAACCCACGGGCCTTGTACCCGCCATAATAACCAACCTTCTCAATCTCGCTGCTGTACATCGTCTTTTCTTCGGGAGGCACAGCCATAAATGGCACATCTGCAATGTCGAAAATCCGATCGCGCTGAGCCGTAAGGTGAGTGATTGAGTGGGAGGAGGGCAACCGATTACATACCTGAGCTTGGGTATATCCATGGTTTATTGCGTAGACGAAGCCATTGGTGCGCAGGGCATCGCGAAGCTGTGCTGCGAGCTCCCCGCGTCCCTTGGGAGTGTGGGTTCTAGAAAGGTCGATGATCGCAAGATCAGCGAAGTCCACTGCTAGATCCGTAAGAATAGCAGGGCAGCAAGATGGACGCACACGTACGATCCAGCTGCGTTGGAGGTGGTGCAATGTAACGTGGACATTCGGGAAGAGTGACGCTGTGCATGTCAGTGAGAGTGCAGGGGCAAGTAGGTAACGTTGTACCGAGAGGAGAAAAGAGATGTAGCTATCATGAAGCTATCAAAAACGTTTTTCTAGTGTTACTCTGTTTCATGATGCTTAATAAAGAATCCCACTTCCCACTGATGGTTTCGGGGACTCTCCGACCGTTTCGGCAACTCCCGAGCTGAGGCCAAAGGGATGCCATGCTATCGTGGGACCAGAGTTGCAAAATCTTTGAGCACTTTTTCGATAGCTCACTTGTCTAGTTAGAAAGAAATCTGGAAAAAAATCTGGGTAATATAATGCCTTGCATAGAACATGTTCCAGCCAAAAAAACGAAAGCGAGTGGAAAAAGACGTGTGCCAGAAGGATGCCGGTGAGATAGCCGACAAATGTGACAG
>JBBPOE010000681.1:0-15508 GCA_038091295.1 Tylopilus felleus | reverse complement strand
ACGGTCTATTTTTCGCAACTTAGTCAAAATTTCGCGATGGTCTGCAAAATTTCGCGGCGGGCTGAATTTTTGGTGCGACGTACTAATTTTTTTCGCGATAGAATAAATGTGCTGATATTCGGCCATACAACGGCAACCGAGCACGCAGTCATCAAACTCGGTCGAACTCCGCCGGACTCCCAGACCGGACCGGAAATCCCAAACTTTTTGATGTCGACGACCGATCCCACAAGCAGAAACAGAAAGAACAGCCTGCCCTGAATGGCGTAGACCGACTCAAGTCCGTCTACCTTGGTCTCCCGCTCAATCTACCCGAAGAGATCTTTTGGCAGAGTGTCCAAGCATGGGTCACGGACGAGACCGTCACCTGGAAGTTGTGTCATCCTGGGAAGCTACGTACGAAACGGTGCGTTGCCATACAGTGTGCGTGAGAGAGGGTGGGGCTGATATCGGATCGCCAACGTAGGTTGAACAAGGAGCATATACCCTCACGGGCGTATCTCGCGTTCAAGAACGAGGCGCAGTTGGTCATGTTTAGTCGCGCGTATGATGTGCATGTGTTTAGGGACAAGGCAGGTGGGTTCGCATTTCTCACCTATCATCACGCGCCTACTTAGGTCTCATTCTCACTTTCGCATTGTGTCTTTGTGTGTGTATCTGTGGTACTCATCTGTGGTACTCGACAGATCGTGATGTCGTCTTTCTCTTTTGCATGCAAGTCACACGCCATCGTGGAGTATGCACCATTTCAGGTACTAGTACCTACGGGAAAGAAAAAGACTGACGCGCGACATAATATGATCAAATAAAGGTAGATGGGACGCTTTGTTCTCATTGTGGTAGATTCTACATCTAATCTACTTCTGTGGACAGATGGAGATTACATCTCCTTTCTCGAGATGGTGGGGCAAAGACTGAGTCGGTGTCGCTCGAGGCGCTCAGTAAGTGGACAATCCGTCGTGCATTGAATCACACTGATGCCATCTTTCTGTTGGCGATAGTTGCTGCCTCTCAACCACCCCCACCTCCGACGACTACGCCACTTCTTGAAGCCCTCAAAGCAGAAAAGTCGGCTCAGAAAGACAAGGAAACGACCCTCCAGGACCCCACTGTGACCGTATCATTGTCGAAAAAGGAAGTTGCCAAGAAGAAGCTGCCGTCGCGGCCACTGGTGGTGGTCCCCTTGCACAAGCTGCAAGCCGGAGTCGCCTACGCCGACGAGCAAGAAGGCAAAAAAGCTGCGGCGGCGGCGGCGCAAAAGGCGTCTTTGCAGGAGGAACAGGGGCAGGGGTCAGGGTCAGGAAAGGGAGCGGCTGCCACTGGCACGGCTGCTGCTGCGCCGTCGGGCGTGAAACTGCCTCCGCCTGCTCCCACGTCGACGTCGAGTGGGGGACATGGGGCACGACAGTGGCCTCCCGAGGAACCTCATGGTCATTCGCACTCAGGCAAGGGAGGTGTGTCCTCCGCACCTGCACCTGCCGGCACGTCTGTTGGGTCTGCACCTGGGCAAGCACCACCTCCCGCCGTGACGACGGAAAGCGCACCTGCAGGGTCACCTGCGAGTGGGCCTAGTCCATTGCAAGGGCCATGCCAGTGCAAAAACAGACCGGTGATTGGATTGGGACGTCAATTCAAGGCCGCGCTGAACGGCGCTGGCGTGGCCGTTTCCGCAGGGTCAAGCTCCAGACCAGGCAATCGGAAGCGGCGTGACAAGGGTGGCAAGTCCGAGGCTGGGCCTGGCGCTGGTATGGGACATGGATCGACGGAGAGCAGTGGGACTGGCAAGGCAGGGAAACAGAAGTGTCGAGAGGAACATTCGCACCTGCCAGAAGTGGTCCTGAGTATTTTGCAATGTCCTGCGGAGACGGTGAGTCCGGACGTGGTGATTATGCAACGGCAGCAGTCAGCGCGGGGGACAGAGGGTTCGGCGGTACATAGGCAGGGCAGTCCTGGTAGTCCTAGTGGCCCTAATGATGCTGACGGTGGGGGTCCTGCTGGCAGTCCCGGTTCTGGTTCTGGTGGGAGAGGGAGAGGTAGCACAAGGAGAGGAAGGGGGAGGGGAAGAGGTGGGAACCATGGTGAGTAAATCCTGGTGTGTCGTCCTGGTTGGAAGTTTAGGACTCGGAACTAATTAGGTGTACATGTCTATCAAGGGGCAAGTCAATGTTTGAGCTCGCCTCATGGTGCACAAGGTCAGTCCTCACCCTATGTGCTAGCCGCTACTGTGCCAGTGGTTGAGGTACTGCCGGTCAGCCATTTGCTCACTGTAGTGGGGCTGAAAATGGTGTTTCTCCTGATGGTTGATGTATTGGTTAACAGATTCCCCCATGTTCTTGAATGTACAAATAGGACACTTTTATTCCCTTTCACCTTGGTGTATCTTTCATTGCATATCCAAGCAGGTATGAGCACAACTGTCATCCTACTTTGTCAGACTGTAGTTATATTTGACTAGTAAGAAATGGAGGCCCTCTCAAGGCTATCATGTACTTGGCAATACTTTACAATGATGAACCTGTGATACTCTTGCTGCCAGGCATTGTGGCTTTTGTGGGATATTTTTTCTGGTTGCAATCTCATTCACTGATCTTGCAGAGTAGCCAATTCTCTCTGTAATTTTTTGTGGTAATTCAGGATGTCTCAAGATATTCCAGTGCATCATGACTCAGAGAATCACCTTTGAACCAAGCTATTACATATCCATGGATTGAAAGCATATCCTTTGAATACAACACAAAACTTGACAGATCAGTAATGGAACACTACTAGTACAGATATCCTCTATTGAAGAGCTTTCATGAAAGACTTCAGAAACGTTTGAAGAACCCATGAAATTTTTGTCTCAAGGTTTTCTTTCCCTTGGCTTGTGCAGTACTTGTAACCTGTTCAACACTGGAACCTTGTCCAGCACTCATAGCTTCTTCAGAATTTGTAGCTTGTCCATCATGTCCAAAGTCAATGATAGTCAAAGCATGGTCTTGTTTGGTGTTTGGAGAGTGAGTACTGGCCAAAGTAGGATGCTCTGTTATGCTGGATCAAAATGGAGTTGAAAGGCCAAGTATGAATTTACCCATTGGGTTGTTCAGAATAATTTGGATGACTTCTTCACATAGTGAGTCCACATTGTCCCCACATGACTGAACAGCTTTCTCCACAGCTAATACAATCACTGAAGAGTGTGAAGAGTGGATGAACTGCTCAAAGGAAGCAATGAGGTGATCTCCAGTCTTGGCTTTCTCCAGGAATAGAAAGAGTGGAGAAGGACCACCAAAAGTGCTAAAATAGATGATAAATGAACATAATTCATCAATGGAAATAAAATAAATACAAGCAGAGAGAATGCAAATCTGATTGATAAATGAGCCCTGGGACTGTAGAAATTGAATAATCTGTACAAAGTGAAACAAAGAACATGCTAACCAATGACTTCAACGCTGTCTGGATATCATCATTATGGAAGGTCTTGGACTAGAAATAGATGGGGTTATAAAATATAGATAAATAATGTGAATGATTCACTTACACCCTATAATAAAAGTAAAAATATAGTAGTGTAAGGAAATAAATAGAACAAATGAGATCAACATATTGGCTATTAAATGAGTCAATTGCATAATATAAATCAGATAAACATCTGGAAAAGGAGAGCTGAAGGAACTTACATTCTATGAAAGAATTGAAAAAACCATAGTAAACAAAAAGACATTGATTGTGTTCATAAAGCAACTCACATTCTAATAGCATATAAAAATGAAATTGGAATCAGCATGAATGAAAGAACAGGGTGACTACAGATATAACTCACACATTAAAATGGAACAAATAAAATAACAGTTAGCATGGGTGGAAGATTGGAAACACCACAGACACAGCAACTTACTGCCTGTGAGAACACAAGGGATGGAAAGAGAGTGAGCATGGATGGAAGATCAGAAACACCACTGACACAGCAACTTACAAGCTGCGAGAACACAAGGAATGGAAAGAGAGTGAACATGGATGGAAGATCAGAAACACCACAGACACAGCAACTTACAAGCTGCAAGAACACAAGGAATGGAAAGAGAGTGAGCATGGATGGAAGATCAGAAACACCAGACACAGCAACTTACTCACTGTGAGAACACAAGGAATGGAAGTAGAGTGAGCATGGATGGAAGATCAGAAACACCACAGACACAGCAACTTACTTGCTGTGAGAACACAAGTAATGGAAAGAGAGTGAGCATGGATGGAAGATCAGAAACACCACAGACACAGCAACTTACTTGCTGTGAGAACACAAGGAATGGAAAGTGAGTGAGCATGGATGGAAGATCAGAAACACCACAGACACAACAACTTACAAACTGTGAGAACACAAGGAATGGAAAGAGAGTGAGCATGGATGGAAATGGAAGATCAGAAACACCACAGACACAGCAACTTACATCCTGTGAGAACACAAGGAATGGAAAGAGAGTGAGCATGGATGGAGGATCAGAAACACTACAGACATGGCAACTTACATCCTGTGAGAACAAAAGGAATGGAAAGAGAGTGAGCATGGATGGAAGACCAGAAACACAATAGACACAGAAACTTACTTGCTGTGAGGACACAAAGAATGGAAAGAGAGTAAGCATGGGTGGAAGATCAGAAACACCACAGACACAGCAACTTACAAACTGTCAGAACACAAGGAATGGAAAGAGAGTGAGCATGGATAGAAGATCAGAAACACCATAGACACAGCAACTTACAAGCTGTGAGAACACAAGGAAAGGAGAGTGAGCATGGATGGAAGATCAGAGACACCACAGACACTGCAACTTACTCCCTGTGAGAACACAAGGAATGGAAAGAGAGTAAGCATGGATGGAAGATCAGAAGTACCACTGACACAGCAACTTACTCCCTGGGAGAACACAAGGAATCAAAAGACAGTGAGCATGGATGGAAAATCAGAAACACCACTGACACAGCAACTTACTTGCTGTGAGAACACAAGGAATGGAAAGAGAGTGAGCATGGATGGAAGATCAGAAACACCAGACACAGCAACTTACAAACTGTGAGAACACAAGGAATGGAAAGAGAGTGAGCATGGGTGGAAGATCAGAAACACCACAGACACAGCAACTTACAAGCTGTGAGAACACAAGGAATGCAAAGAGAATGAGCATGGATGGAAGATCAGAAACACCACTGACACAGCAACTTACTGCCTGTGAGAACACAAGGAATGGAAAGGGAGTGAGCATGGATGGAAGATCAGAAACACCACAGACACAGCAACTTACAAGCTGTGAGAACAGAAGGAATGGAAAGAGAGTGAGCATGGATGGAAGATCAGAAACACCACAGACACACTGGCAGCAACTTACAACCTGTGAGAACACAAGAAAGTGAGCATGGATGGAAGATCAGAAACACCACAGACACAGCAACTTACATCCTGTGAGAACACAAGGAGTGGAAAGGGAGTGAGCATGGATGGAAGATCAGAAACACCACAGACACAGCAACTTACTTGCTATGAGAACACAAGGAATGGAAAGGGAGTGAGCATGAATGGAAGATCAGAAACACCACAGACACAGCAACTTACATCCTGTGAGAACACAAGGAATGGAAAGACAGTGAGCATGGATGGAATATCAGAAACACCACAAATACAGCAACTTACTTCCGGTGAGAACACAAGGAATGGAAAGAGAGTCAGTATGGATGAAAGATCAGAAACACCACAAACACAGCAACTCACAACCTGTGAGCATTAGTTCAATATTATTCTTGTTAGTTTGCAGTGACCTAATATTTGCACATTTCTTACCTACATAATCAACATTTGCATTGACACATTGTTACAGATGTAATATTTTACTTACTTACCCTGATATGTGGAAACCAGATTGCCAAGCTTTCCTGGTAAACATTTGTTTCACAGAAATCTTGCTGTATCTTATTGTCCTGCAAATATGCTTTCATTCTCCTACAACAAAACTTATCAGTATGACTCAAATCTCCATATTCACTTTGACTCCCTTTCTGACTGCATACTCAACACAAATCTTCAGATTGACTTGCTGAGCAGACACCAATAAGATCTCCAACATTTCATCATCCAGTGCTTCTGCTGTGCAAGTGAGAAGTGCACTACAATCTGCCTCT
Source organism: Tylopilus felleus (assembly GCA_038091295.1). NCBI lineage: Eukaryota > Fungi > Basidiomycota > Agaricomycetes > Boletales > Boletaceae > Tylopilus > Tylopilus felleus. The sequence goes on along the minus strand of JBBPOE010000681.1, from coordinate 9,355 downwards.
TTCTTGTTGATCCCTGTAACCATAATGCTTGGTTCATTATACATTGTTATACAACATATACTGCTCACCTCCCATGCATATGAAATTCCTGGGAGGAAATGTCATGGCTTGCACCATACTATAGTAACCATTCCTCTTGAATATCTCTTTTGCATGCTCTGGAGCCAAGGCTGCTGCTTTTTTCATACTCATCCCTTGCTCTCTGAGCTCACCAAATGCAACTGCATGCAGTGCATCAAATTTGGTAAAGACAACAATGACAGGCACTGATAACAAACTTAGCAAGTAACATGGATTAACAATCTCCTCACCCTTTCCAGTTCCACACTTTGAGAAGAAAGTTTCCTCAGCCACAGTAATAGGCCTTGAATGATCCTCCATTGAAATGCAATACCTGTTGTGACCCTCAGTAAGATAAGTATTACACACCAGCACCACATAGACTTGAACCATATAGAATGCAAGCCAGCTTCCAGAGCCTGTTCATTCGCCCGTTTTTCAATGAATGATTGAACCTTGCGGAGCTCATCTTCACTACCGGCCTCAAAACCACGGGAATCGTGGAATACAAAGCGGTCATTGCTTTCGAATGAAATTTCATGCTCGATATCATGCTCGCCACGCTATGACTCATTATCAAGCGTAGTGTGTGCCAGCAACATCTAATTACTTACCCCCTCAGTTCCCTTCACATCAGTCTTGATCTGCAGGGATCGGTTAGCGCACAGCAGTCTCACAAAGTAGTGGTGGACTGACCTCATCCCCCCTCTGGTCGTGGATAATTGGGGATTCAGTCGTCCTACAGACTCTTTGGAGAAGTGTGGTTTTGCCAGCATTAGCTCTCCCGATAACGAGGATCCGGAATCGCTGAAACTTGTTCCTAACGGCAGTAGCGCGGTCTGTCATGGCCCGAGTACGATGGATGACAGCGAACGAGATTGTGGTAGGGAGACAATGGAGGGGAGAGAAGGAGAAACTTGGCGACTGGATGCTGTAGACACGGCTCTCAGCCGGCCCGAGAGCCAACGTGAACAAAATTTGTCTAAACGGATTTTGGACGGCCCGCCGCGCCTTCTATCTGTACACGTGTTGACTGTAGCCCCATCAGGACATAGAACGCCCATTCGTGACCTGAGTGAAAACACGTAGCAGATTCATGATACTCACTCCCGATTCAGCGTTTTGAATACGCGTTGTCGAGCTTCCACACAATATGATTCAACTGTTGTTACTAGATGGAGATTTGTTATATCCTCGTCGAGCTTCAACGAGAGAGAATCACCTATGGCACGACTCGTACCTCTGGTCGCTCGATAAGGATAACGAAACCAGCTACACGTGATGATGATATCGGGAGCTATGCATAAGAACCCTTGATACCCTTGATGGGCGTTGTGGGATAGGCTCCGGAATGAGCCATCGCTGAGGAGTAGGCAAGAGGGTATTACTACTTACAGGAAATTCTGATAACATGCGACGACGGAGAATGCCACGCGGCGTGGAGCAAGGTCAGGTGAGGAAGGGCCTCAAGTGGGGATTCTTCCGTTCCTCGCCGCGATTCTAAAAAAAACGCAAGCCCATCAGCACGGTGAATCACAGGCACTCACCGAGTCACTTCCAGGACGACAACAGAGGCGGATTGGCCAACGGATGCGAATGGACTATAGTATTCGAATGACTACCCATCTCTCTGGTTCGTGAACTGGGTAACACTTTCGCAAGTAATATGAAGCTGAGGGTGACTGACTTCAAGCCTGTCCGAGTCAGCCCACGTCGAGGGTAAGTGATTATGTAACTTGAAAAGGGACGTTTTTCAGGGTTCGGTGCAGGGAGTGCTGATCTCCGATTGACACCGTGAAACGCAGGGAGGGCGATTCAGCGGGACATACGAATTCAGCATCCGTCTAGGCGATTCGTCCATGAATGTGGCGAGTTATCCCTGGGTTCACATGGATGTGACCTTGGGCTCCCGTGAGATATGATCGACGTACCTGCAGTTTCTTTCCTATTCCAGGCGCCTTTCACAATCCCGTACTGGAGTACGACGAAGTCATGTAATTAAATTTTGGTAGATATAAAGTGAACATGCCCAACATGCCACCGAGACAAAGGCCCGAGAGAACACACGCTGCAACCAACTAATTCACCAAACCACCAAACCCAAAGCAGAGACTAGACCATGTACTTTGTGCACCGATGGTCGAAACAAGGAAAACACGACAAAACCAAATGTTCCCAGGGTGGGATGAATAGATATACGACGGTGATCAGAGGACAGTAGCGCCGATGACGGTAGCGACAAGAGCGACCAAGACAGGCTTGGTAGCCCCGTTTGTCAACATGGAGGTGGCAGTGCTAGTAGGTGTGGAGGACATGCCAGTGGTCGGTGCTCCAGATGCCGTCGAGGGAGAGTCGGTCGGCGTCCCACCAGTGGTGCCGTCGACTGGCCGTTGAACGTCCCGCTCATGCCGGCCAAACTTTTCAAAAAACGTCAGTGCAAATCGATACGAAAGAGCATGCGGGCGCACGCGAACATGGCTGAAAAGGCTTCTGCGGGCGAAGAGCCGTTCGTATACGACAGCGAGTTGAAGCGAATGAAGCTAATGTATGAGATGAACCTATCAGACAGTGACGGGAAAAGAGTCAAAATGGATGCCTACTATTCGTTGCCGTTGGGCCACATGGTCGCGCGGGTGTGAACGTGATCGCCGACACGGTCGACACATTGACTTATGTCACAAGCGTCTGGAGAGTGTCTGGAGAGATTTTAAACTGAGACACAACACGAATCGATGACACGTCGCAGGTTCGCACCTGTTCATCCGCGTTGCTGGCATAGATGCCAATGTTAGCAAGGCCAAATTGTCCGAGGGTGAGGAGCCGAGTCGCTGTCTTGCCACCTGATCGTAGCATTCTGGCCGGCAGTAAACGCGGTAGCAGCGGATGGGTTAGTGATCTATTTACACGTCGCAATGTCGTCAGCGATGTTCAACGAGTTACTGCTGGAAACACGTACGAAAAGAAAAGGTTTGCCAGTGCTGAGGCAGCGAGAGCGAGCGGAACGATAGCAGCAGTAAACATTTTTGGAGAGAACGAGTGGGATGAAAAATGAGTGTGAGTGTCTAGTTGCAAAGACATGCAGTCGAGAGGTACTCGTACATGGCCGTCTAGAGACGGGAGGGAAAATAGTAATAGAGTTTCGACATCGTGATACACCTACACGTGCGCTCAGCTTGCAACGTGCACAAGACATGGTCAGCTTTGCGACCGGTATGTTTGATGAGCCCGATGCTAATCGAGCTCAATGAACTTTGGTCTTCCTTCACAAAGTTCACATGTCGTTGTGTCGGCAGTAGGGTACGGTCGAAAACTCAGCGGGGTGTTAATAACCATGGTCAGGTGACTATTTTTAATCACGTGTCGCCTTTTTCCTGCCGCGGGCGCAAAGAACGAACCATCGTCTACCAATCCCAATCCCCGTCCTCTTCCGCATCATCCGTTACACTTGCCAACGCCTCCTCTACCTCTTTTTCTTGTACTGGCACTCTTCCCTCCTCGATGACCTGCGTTACAACATCCGCTTGCCATCATGCTCCATGTCGAAGCACGTATCCTGCTCCAGATCCTGAATGGAGTACGTCTCATCAAGCCACGTTTCCATGTCATCCTCACCAATTTCCTCTACTCCATCTACATCCTCAGCAATCAAATAACTCCCTTCGGTTTTATGGCTAAGCATTGACTTAGGCCCGGGAGAAGCTTCTTTTGTTGGTGGATTTAAGAGTGATTCCAGGTCATAGAACGAGACGGTTGGGTATTCAGGCATTTGATTCTATGGCTGTCGTCAATAGGAAAGAAAACAGAAACCACCTTGGCTTACTGCAGGATCATACATGTGCCATTGTCGGATTTGAGTTATATCAACAAGTGTACGAACTTGTTGCCGATTGCGTGCCGTTGAATTCATTCTGACATTGTACGCTCAGGCATCGAATTTGGCTTGATAGAGAACAATTTTTCTCCGACACACTGATGAATTTCTCAATTAGACTTGGAGAATATGCTTACCGCGAGAACGGCACTATCACTGTTCAACACCAGATTCCGCCAGTATATCAGAGGACTCTGGTGCCCTTTGATTGGTGCTTCAAAGGGATATACACCCTTCACGTAGCGCTCAAACTGATTCATGAATGCCGATCGGACATGTGATGCTGTCATATCTCTTAAGAGTGGGTTTGGGGAGCGGTACTCCATTTCGAGAACATGCTTCAAGTACTGACGTTCGAGCTTGGATGGCTGCGTAAAAATATGCTACGAATGTAACCTGTGAACAACATAACGTCGTTGGAGTTGCTCACGGAAACGAGCATTGACAACTCTGCGAATGATACCAGCATCCTTCGTCACCAAAAGCACACTGTGAGAGAAAGTGCTGAGCTGTGCGCCAACCCATCTGGGTAGTACGCATCTCGCAAACCGCTCGCCAAAAGGACAACGTCCAAAAGGAAAATCGGCGAGGATCATTTGCGTGGGCGTACACGAGTGAACAGCTCCCACTTGCCCAAGCGCTGGCTGCTCGTGAAGAGAGCTGTCTGATAATGGAAGGAGGCGGCAGTGGGAGGGTCTGAAGCGCGTCCGTGATTGCAGCCATTGTTGTGGTGTCAGGTAGAAGTGCGACGAAGTATTGAGCAAGGTCAGATCCCGCAGTGGCATGTGAAGGAAGGGGAAACTTGATAAAAGACGCCAAGGAGAGTTGTTCTGGTGGGGAAATGTTAGCCTTGACACCCTCTGGCATGACCGCAGGCATCTCGTCGCCCCTTCTCGTTGTCTGTGGATCTTCGAGCACGATGGGTGTGTCTGGGAGCATGGCGAATAATGGGGCCCCGGGGAGCAAAGCAAGAAATTTCACGGACACCATTTCCTTGGGATGGATCTATGTTCTGAGCAGGATCTACAGTGTACAGAGGATTGACGAGGACAGAAGCTGAGCGCTGAGTACCGCGCTGGGCGGGCTTGCCTAGATCACGTGAGTGTTAATAACCACCTGTGGATGGGGACCAGACCCCCTCGAGTTATTAACCAGTTATTAACCGGTTAATAACTGGTTAGACTCATCCTTCCTTCGCGTGCTTCCAAAAACGACCGTGAACGACTCAAGTCGAATACGTGGATCATCTTCCCACTCTCTAGCGTTGGAAACTCATCCAGCTTAGCCGATTGTATGCGCTTCTAGCACGATCACTCGCTCCGTTTATCTAGGAGATGGAAGACATCAAAAAGGGTATACTGCTTCAGTTGTTTGGTGGAACGTTGCGAGAAGGGGTGGAGGCGGAGGGCTGAGACATCAATGTCGCTCGTTGGTGATCCCGGTACTAGTAAATCTCAGATCCTGCAGGTAATGTTCACATCATGTACTTTCGTCCAGAGCCTAGGCTAACGGTTCTCCTAGTCCGTTCACAAAATTGCGCCTTGAGAAGTGTATACGTCTGGCAAAGGTTCATCCGCTGTTGGTCTCACTGCCTACGTGACTCGAGATGCAGACTCGAAACAACTTGTTCTCGAAAGGCAAGTTGGCATTAGGGCATCTCCATTCTTCGTGGCTTATGACATCTTCAGTGGTGCTCTTGTGTTGAGTGATGGAGGTGTCTGCTGTATTGACGAGTTCGACAAAACATCGCCATCGAGCCGCTCGGGTTCTCCCAAAAAGGTCTCGACGAACAAAGCCTCCGCGACACCTCTACCAAATCTGAGGAGCGTGCGCGCAAGTACGCCAACGAACGAGGCGTCGATGCGCGAGGATGTGTACAAGGCCAAGGTGACCGCCGCGGCTAACCTGCGCAAGACGGGTGCCTGGGACACGTTGAGCGCAGGGCAGAAGCGGCTTGTCGACAAGATGTTACTGGATGGGATGCGTGCGGGGTTGGCGCCCGAGAAGGACAAGGAGCGGTTGAAGCGGTTGAAGGACAACCTATCGGATCCGTGCCTCAAGTTTACGGTATGTGCTTTTTAATACAGGTATCATTGGTTGTTGAAGCATGTGTGTTCGCCTAGCACTTTAACGAGGAAAGCATGAGTGCGGTTTTGTTTGTTTCTCCGCATCTACCGATCTGACTTTCATGGCAGGGCCGTATCGCGTTCACGCGCGAACAACTCGACGGTGTCCCAGAGGACGTGATATCCGGATATACCCAACGTACGGAAGGTGACAAGGTGTTGTACGAGGTCACATTTAGGACAGTGAGTATCCTTTCCGTCGACGCATATCGTTGATCTGACGGTACGGCCTAGTTCAAATACGCCAACGACCCGAAAACGCGTAAAGTAGCTCAATAGGCCTACGTCAACAGACTTGCCAACAACGTTGGATACCTGGATACCCTTCGTCTACGCAGGCAGATTACATCACGGAGGTCAAGATGGTTAAAAGTGCAGCGTTTGTCTATGGTCACGTTCCCTTCGTGTATCCCTCATGTGTGCCTAGTTTTTGGACGATCTCAAGAGCCATCTCAATCCGCTTGGCATCAAAACGTGTCACGCTTCTCGCACTTAAAAGGGAGGAGTATCTCAAACGCGGCTTGCCATTCAACGATACCTTTTACATGTGGGACCACAGGCACGCCAATCAGATTTGTTCCTTGGTCTCTTATCTCCGCCCGATATTACGACCGCCTCTTTGTGGAGCGCAGCTTGGATCTCGATGATTCCCTCGTCAAGGAATACTTCCTGGTGTCTGTCGTCGTCCCTGCTATCCTCAATATATACCAGGACTTCCTTGGAGTCGAATTCGTAGAGTTCACTGGCGATGGGCGGGATGTCTGGCACCCCGGTGATTCCTTTGATGTCCTTAGCCTCCCTGGTGTGGTTGACTGAAATCCATCGCAGAGGTGCAGCAGTTTTCGGTCTGGGAAAAAGACGCAAAGGATGGATCGGGTTTCGTGATGTCACGACGTTTTTCCACGAAATGGGACATGTGTTCCATGGGTTGCTGAGTCGGACGAGATTTTAGCGATTCCACGGCACAGCGGTCGCGCGCGATTACGATTACGTGGAGGCACCATCGCAGATGCTGGAGAACTGGTTGGTCATCGTGTTGGTCCCAAACCATTAGGACACTGACTGAGTAGTTTTCGCGTCTCAGATGTTGGGAGCCCGAGGTGGTGAGAAAGATGTCAAGCCATTACAAAACCCAAGAGCCTTTGTCAGACGACTTGATTACCAAGATCATCAAGAGGTGAGTCGGACATCCTCATCTCGCGCATGTGTAACTCATCCTAAGTGATTGACGCAGCCGTTAGGGCTGTTCTACCACCGCCAGCTCTTCTTTGCCAACTTTGATCTTATGGCGCACAGCAACAACGTGGACGTGAACACGGACTATACCAAGCTCTGGAACGAGCTGAGGGAGAAGATTTCGCTCGTCAAAGGGGGCTACAAGCCTGGACAGGGTACGATGCGGGGTACTATGCGTGAGTATCTCGTTCCCTGGGTGGTTCTCTCCTTTCTTTTTTTAACCACGTCGGGGGGCACAAGGTACACCTGCTCGCTCGTGTTCGCTGTGGACATGTGCGCCACCGTGTTAAAAAGGCACTGTTGGATCCCAAGCTGGCGAAGCTGTACCGCGACAACATCTTGCTCGTGGGTGGGAGTTGGGACGACATGGATTCGCTCAAGGTGTGTCGGAGCGGGATTGGAGGTGTAGGGATCTTCGCTGATTCTTGTTTGAGACAGGATTTTCTGGGGCGGGAGCCGAGTCCGATGGCGTTTATCAACGAGATTGAGAAAGGGCTGTTTGACGATATTCTGGAGTTCAACGCAGAGAAGTGCTGTTTCGTATACAGTCAAGCAAATTGGAGGGCTGGATTTGTGGAACGTACTGACTGACGAAGAGATGGGTTGGGGATCGATCTAAAGTGCATGAATGGGGTGAGGTTTCTCAGCCTGAGGTGGCCCTCCAAGCGATTCGTAAACAAGGGTTGACAGAGAACCTGACTGCCTGCGACTCTGATGTGACCGACATGCCTGCGGTGTACAATCTGAAGTGTAATTGGTGTAGGGAGATATGCGACATGTCGCCAGCCTCACAGGCAAGATCATGTCCAAGCTTAGAGGGGTTTAAATACTTGATATGGAATAGAGGGGGGTGAGGAAGACGCCGCCGGATGTTGACACTTTTCGTTGACTTGGGCACTCATGGCAGACCGCCTTGTCGTTCTCAGCGCGACAGAAAACAAATAAAGCCATTCGCATCTTGTACGTGTTCACCTTGGTTGCACTCTTCCTCTCCTTAGTCGAAAACAGCGAGCCAGTTTCCGAACAAGCGAAAGATTGTCCACGAGGACGACTCGCTCACAGAACTCTCCGATGTAGATGACAATGTCGACGATCACGCAGACGCAGACGCAGAGCAAGAAGAGGACGAACGGGACTTTGCTGCTGCTAAACCCAAGAAACGCGCCGCACCACCCCGCAAGCCAAGGGATTTCCCTCCCGCCAAGAAGCACTGAAGCAGTCCACCACCGCGCCTCCAAAACCAAAACAGAGACGCACCAAAGCATAAGCCGTAAATGGCTATTTCGATTCAACAAAGCCCGCTTCAGATACAAAGATTGCCGCTGATAACGCTCTCTTCAGTACGTCCAGTCCACTCCGTTCCGCTGCTTCCCCTGTCAACTTGCATCGCAGACGCCTTGCTGAATCCTTGCGCCGTTCTTCAATCCACCGTGGAAGACGTCCTCCACTCACTCTCACAAAGTGCAGGACCAGCACAGGCAGAATGGATCAACTGTATATATGGACGAGCCCGATTTGTTCGTAGAGTCTGCGCACAACACGGTAGATCCTGCATGGGGTACGTCCATCTCACCGGGTGTTGCATTTCGCTCACGAGACATAGTGACGAGATATCGAATGGCAAGACGCTCGACCGCAACTCCAACTCTTTTGCTTCGAGCACGCCATAGATCTGTGCGCATTCCTACAGAAACACATCGCTCGTCCAGCAAGCGCATCGAGGTCATTGCCGACGACGAGGACGAAATGTACGTCCCCGTCCCTCACATAGACTCGCTGCCGAGTACCCCCAGCATTGAAGCCAGTCGCAGAATGGTCGATCGATACGACCTCGTCGTCACCTCCGGCATCAGTCCCACCCACGGCGGTGCGCCACCACTCTCACACTCTCATCCCCCAATTCACACCCTGCAGATATCTCCGTATCTGTTCCTCTGCTCTCCAGCGAAATGAAGGACAACGCATTGCCCGCAAGCGCATGGCACTCTTCCCACACGACGCAGAGGTCCTGTTTGTCGCCCCCGATATCTCGGTGGTCCGTACCCTTTATATCCCTTGACAT
>JBBPOE010000680.1:0-15514 GCA_038091295.1 Tylopilus felleus | reverse complement strand
CACGGATGTGGCCCTTCACGACTAGTTCCTGAGGGTCCTCCATGTTGGACCAAAAATTCAAGGACATATTTTACTGCCGTTGCGGTCGTTTTCTGTAACCTCAACATGTTTTGCTGGCCATAGCAAAGTACCAATCATTTGTTATGCATATCTGAGGCTGACCCGTGTTCTCAGTGGTCGAAAATAAAGCACCGGGGTGCTCATAGACGTGTCATACTTTTGAATCACATCTAGTGATGTACTGGGCCTGGCTTCAAAGGGCCTGGGCCTGTTCAAACCTCAGGCCAGGCCCTGGAGGTGGGCTTGGGCCTGGCCTGGGCTCAGGCCAGGGCTTAGGCCAGGGCCTGATATTAAAATGTACAAAATGTGTACTGCCATGTAGGCAACATCTGACACTAAAGCTTTACATCTAAGTTATCTGTAGGGATTTGCATACCAGTAGGTAAAATCCCAGTTTGGGATATCACTGGCAGTGACCAAATCTGCACCCATACCCAGGTCCCAGGAAATACCCATACCCAGTATGGATACAAATAAATTGAGCTGTAACCTTCAAGTTCATCAGCAAAACCAGGATTTTGGTGTAGTGCTCATAGTGTCATAGTGTTCTGATAATACATATTTTCATAAATCCTAATCCTAATCCTAATCGCTATCCTAATCCTGTATCAGTGATCCTGATCCTGATCCTGATTCTAATTCTAATTCTAATCCTTATCACTGATCCTAATCCCTATCCTGATCCTGATCCTAATCTAATCCTAATCCTAATCTTTATCCTTATCCTTATCCTTATCCTTATCTACACATTTGGACACTGCTGAAATGCAACACTTGGGACGAATTGCTTACCTATGCTGAATATTTTCATATAGAAACTTCAGTCATTCTATTTCAACCACAATAGACTTTCATTTGAGGGGAGAGTGTTGGAATTACAAACATCAAGTGGCCTACCTACACCATACATGTATTCAGATTGGTCAACTCAGCTCATAGTACAAAAGCCCTGGAAGCCCAGGCTTGAGCCCAGGGCTTGGGCTTGACAAAACCTGAAGCCAGGCCCAGCACATCACTAATCGCGCCGGTAGACAGAAGTGGTACGGTAGATTACGTACAATGAACCTAAGCAGAACCTGAGGTATGTTCCTCCGAGTCCTCAGCCTCCCACTCCGAGTCTCCGACTCGATAGGACTCATGCCACTCGAAGTAGCGTTGGTACGCAGCCTTAAGCACGAACGTCCTATAGGACCGGAGCTCCTCGTCCCAGTCGATGCCAAGGTTGGCCTGGGACTGGCGCACTCTATCGATAGATGCGGCGGATATGTTAGCCCCCTCCATCTCGAGGACGAGCGTGTCCCTTAAGCTGTTTGAGCCGTCGAGAAGCAAAAGGTCGACGTCTAGCATGTCGACGGTAGGATAGAGGGTCTATGAATAAACTAGTTAGCGATGTAGAAGTAAGAAAAACTTAAAGGCACGCACCCCATGGGCCGAGTCCTCATCATGTCCGGCATTACCGATGACAAGAGAACCAGAGGGCGAGCGCAGATATAGCTCGAAGTTGATTTCTCGGATGGAGATCCAAGCGAAACCGGCCTTGACAACGGACCCTAAGTCGTCACCGACATTTGATATGAACTGCGCACACGTGAGGAGGGGCTGGGATCGCAGTTGATGCAACGTCTCGTTGTCGCTGCCTGGGGACACCCATTTGGGGTCCTCTTCGATGGTGATCATGAAAGCGAGGTCGACGTCAGGCTGGTGGGCGAGGACGTATCTGAGATGGTCCCGCGTGTCAATGGGAGAGGCAGTGAAGCAGACTTCGCCGATCCACTTGGGTGTCAATATGCCTGAGTGGATGTTTTGTATCAGAACTTGGAAGTCGGGTTTCGTCTCTCGTTTGATGTTGTTCCTGTCAATGTAGTAGAGGCCCATGTTTGTGGCAACGACGAAGTTGAACATGTGCTTGTCGTGACCGAGAGTACCGAGGAAGTCCAGTACAGTGCGCAAGAGCGATACCAGGAACCCTTCATGTGCGGAGGAAGGGTTCATAACGATCAGTTTCTCCTCCTCCTCGATATATAGGAACCTGTAGGATGATGGAACGGTTAGTTCATCCGCGCTTCTTCCAATTCGCGGGATATACTTTGCGTTGAATGATGCACGTTCACGTTCTCCTTGAAATGTTCGGCAAATGGTCTCGAATTGACGCGGTGTGATTTGTTCGATCGTCTGTCGCGGTGAGAAACGAGTTAATAGATCTCAACGTATGTGATCCGGAATACCTGAATGGTGTCAAGGCGTAGAATTGCAAGGAGCGAGCGAATGTGAGCTAGGAGGATTTAGATCAAGACTGGTTGCCGAAATGGCAGTATCCACCTATCTTAACGTCATCTGGCTGATCGCGGGGCGTTTTCGCATGGACTGTGAGTGGACGTTTAGAGCGTTGCTCGCCCTTCATCAACTTCACTTGTCCAACATTGCACTTGTTTGAAGGGTCGGGATTGGAGGGCGTTGCCATGACTTCGAAGCAATAACCTGCAGAACTCAGCTGCTGGTCTCTGTCTGGGCCTCTGGGAGTATGCAGATACAGCGCAGTCTGAGTCGTGACAATAGGGGTCTCAAGGAAAGGAGGAACCTTGATTATTATTGTCCTTTTCAGGCAACTTGTCGCCGTGGGAAAAATACTATGATGGGCCACTCGGAATCCGACGAGAGCAACACCAATCGACTCGGACGAGCCAGGACAACACGTTCCAACTCGACCGACGAAGAAAAAACGATGGATTGAAAATGCGGTATTTTGGCATTTACTACTCCAAGTAAATTTGGCGTTCCATGCTCTCATTCAATACTCAAACGGGCATCGCAGGCATGCCACAAGGTCGGCAGACCAGTCCCGAGGCCTGAAAATCAGCGGGCAGACCAATCCATGCATGCTTTCCGACCGCTCGGGGATTATCGGGTCACCGGTGGTTTATATCCAAGTCGGTGTGCATACTCGCGTCAAAGGTGATCTGCGTCTGATTCTGCAACAATCCATCGCCGCCTAGGGTATGTTCCAGCTTCGGGTGATCAATCAAATGGAAAAAAAGATGTGCCAATACCTGGACATGATGCACAATCTCGTTGAAATCTCCCTCGCCCCTTTTGTTCCCGCCTTGTTGCGCGTCATCCCGACAAAGTACACCATTATCACCAGACTATGGATCCACGCCTTTCACAAGCTCCTCGAGGCTCTTCGCAAGCTTTGCACGCGGTGGGATCCGGAGCAACGAAAACCTAAGGGTGGTGCTGAAGGATGTCGTGCCATATCGCAAGCGATTCAGGGAGATCCCCGTGGGTGCTGTGACAGACGCATACCAGTGTTCGGAATCCAGCGGTGATGATTTTGGGCCCAGTGGCTCCTTTGGAGGTTTCATCTATGCTCTCTGTTCCACCATACTGTATCGTGGACTAGCGTACGTTTCCATTTACTATCGTTAGTTTTAGTCTTAACCATACTGTAGCCATCTGTATGGAGGCAATCAGCTGGGGAGCGTGACAGGTTGCCCCTGACTCTGAGCTTAGCAACCAACTGGCCGTGATGCGTGACAGTTGCCAATTTGGCAACCAGGTTCCGAGATGTTCCGTGACAGCTGACGAGTTAGCAACCACTCAGCGTGACACCCAATTAGTTAGCAACCAATGAATGTTACAGCGGTTTTCAAAAGTTCGTGGAAAGTTGTGAAATCTTTTGAATTTTTGAGCCGTCACGTGTCCAGGACCCCAGATGCAACTTACTGACAAATCAAACAAACAAACTCTGAACAGTAAATTTTCGCCCTCGCTCACCATCATCGTCAGGCTTTGAGTCACTCTCTATGCCCAAACACTGGACATCCCAGAACGTCAGGGCCAGCATCCCCATCCTACACCATGACGGTTTGTCTGTCAATGACAGATTCTAAGAGAAGGCAGGAGTTGCCCAAGACTCAGCCGCTGCCTAAGATGGGCGAAAATGACTATATTCACCTAAGAGAAGGCAGGAGTTGCCCAAGACTACAAGATATTAGCCAGAAAGAAAACTAAGTAAATAATAGAAACTCACCTCAGCCGCTGCCTAAGATGGGTGAAAACGACTGAGGTGTTTGTAACTAGGGTGAAGGTATATATACTATGGGTGGAGGTACGCTTATATAATATTGTGGTGATGATCCTGGAAGAAAGTTTTAAAGTATAGTAATAAATGCTGTAAGAAGAAGAACTTAAAAGAGTTAAGCGAATACAGTTATAGCACTTCCAGTACTTCCAAGAGCTCCAGTACTTCTGAGTCCGGAACAGCATGGGAAAATTCCAGAAGTGGTTCCGGAATGGTAGTTTCCAGATGGGAACTTGCAACCACCATGAACTCTGTGGTTCACAGTTGGATACTGTCAACATGAATGACGTGATCACCATCAAAGACCGCATTATTGCCTACATGCGGATACCTGTGAATGGAAACACTGCAAAACACATTGAATGCAGGCGAGAGGATGAGTAGGATGACTTCACAGTTGCCTTCTGATCAGAGGGCAATGACTTGGAGATGAGAATGTCTGTAGATCAGAGTGGTGGGAGGATAACAAGGATGGACTTGGCTCGGATCATGATCAAAATCCAGACCTTTGTGTTCTGTCAACTTCACGAAAGTCTGATCAAGTACGGAGGGCCAACTTTAAAGTGAATCCTATATGGAGTTGGATAATGTAGCATCAGTGGCCTGAGTGATGGGCTGGCACTCGCCGATGGCAGCGAAAGGGTTGGCTGCGAGTAGTATCAACTTCTTTGGAGAAGGTAGTGTTTCTAGCCTGAGTCATGGAGGGTAGGGACCGGTGCCGACAGAGTCCTTCTGTATTGTCTCCTCAAAGTCTTTGAGGGTGAATGTCAGACCGGATCGATGTTCAGCGCTCAGTTCCTACTCCAGGTGATCACTATGCACCAGCGCATTGGGTGGACAACAGCCGGAAAAAAATATATGCTAGTGGCTGGACCAAGCAACCAAATCTCCAGTGACTCTTCTGTTGATTAGGCGCATCTTCACCTCTGCCCGCAGTGATCTTCAGCATTGATCTTGCGGCGAAATGTCACTGGTTGCTTTGTATCATGGCTACAAACCCCTTATATATGTATGTACTGAATGGGTTAATTCCTATGGGTGACATATCATGGAGGCAAATTATAAGGATATGATAATCCACCTACCTTTGGATAGATCATGGGTCACTTGATTAAATGTTATTGGTTGGTTCCAATTGGGTTCCAACCGAACAATAATGGGCACACTTTCTAGGCTTATTTGGCATCCAAACAACAGTATAGCACAATCTTAAGGTTTTAGTGATGCGAAAACTATGTGCTACTGTGGTTGGCGGCTCTGACTCGGAGTTGTGCAGCATTGCAATCAGAGACAATAAATGAGGATCTAGTACAAGGCTGACAGCTTGCACCATCTACTGGTACTTGTTTAAAATCACGTCACATCAGGTGCAGCACCAAGTTGCCACCAACATGACTTGGATTAACACACCAGAAATCGACAACTTGGAAATGCCGACTTTACCTACAGAAACTTTGCTTGTATGGGTGACCAATGGGACAAATGTGTAAGAACAAGCAGGCCAATCTGATGTACATTGTAGGCACTGTCAGAGGCACGAGTGTGCCAGTGTGTCAGATGCGAACAGGAGTGACTCGGATAGCATATTGATGCTTGAATTTAGTTCACAAAATGACTCACATTCCAGAAGGGCTGGGTGAGGTCAAGTTCAGGCCTAGTAACTAGCAGCCTACAGCCTACAGCTCAGCTCAGAGATCTGAGGACGTACCGCTCGGGCTATTAAAATGGGTGTGTCAGAAAATGCTTACCATACTGTGAACACCATGACAGACTTGGATGGGATGCCATGATATTCCTATTGTGCTGCCGCAGTGCGTTACATCACAGCTAGTGCGCCGTGAGCACAATCCTCTCTGATCGATGACCCCCAGTGAGAAAGGGGGTTATGAGTTCGCATGTCAGGATATGTTTATATAGGCCGTACATATACATACAGACACATCGAGAATGGGCATCACCATGGCTTGTTCCCATATGAAGATGAAGGCCTCTCTATAGAGCCATAGGTCTCCTAGATCACCATTGTCCTTGCTCGTCAGTCATTTGGGTCCAGGACCAATATGCCATCCTATACCATTCTACTAGTAGCAATAACAGTTTGCAATGAATCTATGCCGTCGTATGCGCAGGGATCTCACCAGCACCCACCCTTCTACCCTCCCCCTGCTCTCCACCATGATATGCTCTCCACCATGATACACTCTCGTCCTTCTGACCTCCATCCTGTTACTGCTTGTGTCCTTCATTACTCCTTCCATACTCGACACTTAATGTATTGACAAGACAGCAATTTTTGCAATAACTTCAGCGGTTCCTTTTGTCCAAATACAATCTGCGACCTGTAGCATGTCAGTATTGCTTGGTTTAGTGGCGACCATTATCTGTGATGCACCAATTTTGCTGCATCATCTTTGTATCTCTGCATCATGAGTCATTGTGATCAATATTAGTCATAGAAAATTTAAAAAACCCTTACTGCCTTGCTCTCTGCACTCAGGGTTTGATAATATGTGTTGAAGTCTTCCTTTGATCCATTTGACTTGATTTGCTTCAGCCAACGATGAGCACAGAGTGTGCTAAATAAAATATTATTTCCACTACAAGGATGCGAGCGGAAGAGAACGTACTGCCTGGTTTTGTTTGATGGAGAACACCAACCTGCTTTCCTGCCGGTGCTACTTGCCGCCGCGCCAGGGATCTGTATCGACAACTTGGGAGTGCTACTGCCAACATCCACGCTGGGGTTACATTCAGTGACCAAATTGTTGTTTGCACCGTCATGGTCCGGTGTAGTAGCAGTATCAGTCATGGTAGGGCTCAACTTGGGGCCTTGTTTGATCTGTGGTGCAGGTCCATTAAGAGTCGACGTGCTAGTACAAGGGGTCTGTGAATGCTCTGGGCTTAATCATCTTGCCTTGGATACTCCTGATAACCTGCGAACTGTTTGTCAGACTCGTTGAAAGATCAAGAGAAAAAAATACAATGGGTTCTTGATTTGGACGGTTGGTCTTGGTGGGTTGTCTTTGGTAGCGACTGGCGCAGTTGTTGTTACGGTTTTTCCTTCCGTCCTATTTCCTATGTAACACTTACTACGTTGACGTTTCCTGGTACCGCTCAACCGGCACATCTTTTCCTTTCTCATTTGTATAGCTTCGCACCGCTCTCCACAGCAACGTGCATAGCCTTACTTTTCCTATTCTATCATAGCTATGTCTTCTTTCCTTCTTCGTACGCAGTGCCTCTTGGTCTGTGCGCATTCTCTTGTAGTATAAATATCTCGTCAGTTCTCATGTAACTCTAAGCTAGTTCTATGCAATAACACGCATAGTAACTTGCAACCGCATTCTCGAGTGAGGTTGATCTCGGGTCTCGCGCGACTTCCCTACAAGACATCATCATTAGTCTTCGTGCCACTACTGAGTGCACGCATCTTGTCTCTTCATAGTCTTCACGCTACTACTCAGAGTGCGTGCTTGCTTGTTCTATGCTACGCGTAACAGTTGTTGTACTTGGGTCTGCTATGGCAATATACTCGGATATTTGTCTTAGTAACTCATTGTCGTCATCCATGTCTGCCGTAGGTGACTCAGAGAGAGAACCTGAAGGATGAGCATCCACAGCGACGACGTCACTTGCATTGACTGAGAGTCTGTCATTGCTTGGATCCACTGCCAGTGGGATGTCATTGTTGGTGCTCGACCTGACTGTGACTCGGATGGCATCATTACTAGAGTACAAAGAGATGAGATCGTTGTCCGATCCACTAGAAGTTGGAGCAGAGTCATCATTCAGGCTGGATGGTGTTGTACTCTCCCTTGAACTGCCTGAGATAGCATCCGAGTCAGCTCCAGATAGTACTGGTTCATGCTTGACCCACTTGGCGTTGCGTTCACTGGATTCTTGATTAGCTACACTGCTGTCGCCATTACCTTCTAATTTGATTTTCCGTTTTCCCACACACTTCTCTTCAGTCTTGTTTGTGAACCATGTCTGCTTGAATGACGGGTAGTGGTCCTTAGCTAGCCGGTCCATCTTCCATCCATCTTTGCCCAGGTTTGTTTCAGGATGTGACTTCGTCATCTCGGCACAAAGGAGCTTTTTGAGAGGCAACAACATCAAGGTCCACATTGTACTTGCATCGATGAGGTTTTGATGGCGGAACCTGTGCCATATGTTCCACATGCAGTTTAAGATACTGGTAATGCGCACTGCATCGAGGTGTTCTCCATCTGCGTTTTCCAGGTATCAGGTATTGTGAAATTTGTCCTCCTGTTTGGATTTTTGTCCTTTTGCAGTTTCGTTCCAGTTCTTCCAATCCTTCTCGGTCCCAAATTGAATGTGTGAATAGTCTTCAGCTTTGAACTGAGGCAGAGCTGGAGTATCAGAGGGCGTAGGTGGCTGGAGAGCGACACCGCTTGGATGTGATGAAATGTCTGTGGAATTGTTCAATATTCGATTAAGCTGGGAGACTAAAGTGTCGTATGATTGCCTTATGTATAGAGTTAGATAAGTAGAGCATCCAAGAAATAAATGTACTGAATAGCACTGCTTCTAGCTTCAAGTGTAGCATTTTCGACCTGTAGCTTCATTACGGTGTCTTCTAGTACTTGGATTCGTTGGATATACTGCATATATGTGCTTAAAATCGTCTTCAGTTTGAGTTTGAGATCCACCTGATTAATTTTGAGGCTAGTAGTGATGTTAGACATCGACCATTGCATTGGTGGTACAGTTGGAAACATGTTGGCAGGAAACGATTGCTGGGAATGATCATCATACAATTGATTGGCTGGAAGAGTGAACTCAAAGGAGGGTATGGAAGACATTATGTCGTGTTGTAATTGTGATTGTGATCATGGTATGAGGAGAAGGGCAAGTAGTGTGAGAGGAAGTCGCCGCTCCAAATTAGACTACACTTGACTACGTTCCTTTACTTTCACACCTACACTCAGGCTATAACATGCCTACTACTCCACATGTCATTGACATTCTCGGTGATACCATTTACCTTGAGGTAGATGGCATCCACCAAGACTGGAAAACATATAGATTTGATCTTGACATCAAAACCCTGGGGAGAAAAGTAAGTGACACCTTGTATACACCGCCTGACCTCAGCTCCGTTCATCAGACATTTGCTTTTCGAATCAAAGAATCACCTTTCCAGCCCATCAATGCAGTTGAAGAAAACTTATCACAGATCTCCAGTGAAGGAGATTCAGATAACGCACTGGCATCCGAGTCTACTAAACAAGGTGATGATGATCTTGCCACAAGCGGCGAGATAGAACTGTGGTATTTTTAATCTACATATCTGACACTTATATTCTAACCATGATGTTAGCAAAATTCAGGCAACAGAATGTCGCATCTTGAAGAGTGTTACACACGATCCATCTGATGTAGGGGCTTCGGAACCTCGATCTTTACTCTCTCCACTTCGTACACTTGCCTACGTTGTTCGTCCAATCACTGGACCTTACCAGACAGTTGAAGAAGTTTTTGAATGGGCTCAGAAACGTGCACGCTTTTGCTGAGAATCACAAATGGACAATGTACTTGTACACGAGCAACACTATGTATTAGTCCATAGAATCATCATCGTCATCCAAAGTCTCCTTGCCAAAATGTGCTATCTGCATTCCAGTTTTTTCTACAAGAAAATACTTATTTCCAACTCCATATGGAATCATGGCAACAACGGATTGGATGGAATTGATATTGATGGCACATAGACTATTTGGCCCGAGCTTGCTGCATGAGACGAGGACACTGTGTGATTGTGTAAGAAGGTCTTGATCAGGGGATGAATACATGGTGACGCGTGCAACATCCTTGAACTGAACATTGGTATCGTTATTCCTTTCATCCAACCTGGCATGTGAAACGACCAAACTCACTCAAGAGCTGGCGCTTTGCTAGAGCAAGGGAGAGACCTCTGTCAGTGGCACTCAATGACAGACTGAAGAGTAAAGGGCGAGACCTTGTGTGGCAAGAGTGAAGATGGGAAATCTCCAAGGAAACAAGACTGGGGGGAAATCAGTCGAGTGCACTTGGGGTTTATATACTGTCTAGGGGTTTACACTTGTGTACACTAGATCTACAGATATCCTATGCTATAGTATATGAGGGAACCATGAGGAGCATAGCCTAGATAAGTGGATCATACCCTATAGGACAAGTGTGAGCCATGAGAAATACATGAGGGATAACATGAGGGGAACATGGGGCAAGCTTGAGAACGGATAGGGGTGATAGAGTGGAGACGAAGCGGAGATGAAATACATGAGGTGCCTAGATGCGAGGCTGTGCGATATGCATGGTGAAGGGGATTGCCATGAGGTGAGCATGAGGCAACCATGAGGTAAACATGTGGTATCCATGAGGTATCCATGAGGTGAATAGCCATAGGGCTGTTGATGAAATGGACATAAGGTGGACATGAGGCAGACAGCAGGCGGACAGCCATAAGGCTGTCTGAGCGTCTAGATGGTGGATAGCCATGAGGCTGTGCATGGGTCTAGGCCAGGGGCAATACTTAGGATAAGGAGTGTAGTGATCGGTAGTGATCAGTATTGTAGTGAGGTTGGGAGTTCAATTCCCAGGTATGACAAATAATGATAGGGGCAAAATAGGGGCAAAAGGGAGCGAGCGTAACACTACCCCCTCTCTATAAGTCAGACTCCGGATGACTAGTGTGGTGTGTAAGCCTTTTGTGGGGATGAGGTTTAGTCTGGGTATTCAGAGAGTTGATCAATAGAGGATAGGTTTTTCCAGAATCTAGAGAGTAAATCGGGTTAATCAACATCTAGTCGATCAAAGGGAAGTCGGGTTTGATCAATTTCTGGTATTGGTTTCCCACAATAAGCGAACAATGAGTAGAAGTCAGCTTGCAACATATTGAGTGATCGAGGGGCATTGGGTTTAGAGCAATGAAAGTCTTTGATTGCATCTAGCACATTGGAGAGGTTGCTCTTTGGTTCCCAAGTGTGATCTTCATCAGAGTAGCCCTTCTAGTGGACTAGGTATTCCAAGTGTCTTCCTTTGTAGCGAGAGTCAATGATGTAGTCCACTTCAAACTCTATTTCTCTGTCTTCTGTGACTTGCACAGGACCGGGTTTGAATGTAGGTTGGCCTTCGAAGCGTTCCTTGTAAGGTTTAACCCGTGAGATGTTCACTATAGGGTGAATTTTCATTGATCTCGGAAGTCGCAGTTCAAGTGAATTATCTCCGATGCGCTTAGTGATGTCATAGGGTCCAAGCCATCGTTCAGTGAGCTTCTTCGATGCTCAAGTAAGTTTAAGGTTCTCGGTGGAGAGCCAAACTTTGTCACCAATCTCGTAGTCTGGTGCCTTAGACCTGTGTCTGTCTGTCTGATGCTTCATACACGCCTTTGCTTTCTCTATGTTTTCTTTCGCCTGTTCCAGAGTTTCTTCCATTTGTTTCGTTAGTTCCTCAGCTGCTGGTGCCTTTGTAGTCCTCTGCTCAAAGCCCATTTTTGGCTGATATGATCATGTAACTTCAAACAGTGATTTCTCTGTACTAAGTTGCTTCTTGGTATTGTAGGAGAATTGTGTGAGAGGCAACCAATTAACCCATTCATCCTGCTTCTCTGAGGTGAATATATGGAGGTATTGTTGTAGATCTCGGTTGATCCTTTCTGTTTGTCCATCCGTCTGAGGATGATATGCGGTTGATAACTGGGGTTGGATTCCTAATCTCTTGCAAATGTCCTTCATTACTTGCGATGCGAATTGTGGTCCTCTGTCTGACACAATTCCTGTGGGTAGTCCATGATGTTTCCATATATGGCACAAGTATAGCTTTGTGGTGTTGAGAGCAGATATGCTCTTGGTACAAGGGATGAATTCGACTTCTTTGGAGAATCGGTCAACTACTACCAGGATGCTGTCAAATCCTTCAAATTCGGGAAAATCTGTGATGAAGTCAGCAGATATTTCTTTCCAAGGCCCTGGTGGAGTGTTGAGCGGTTTCAACTTTCTGGGTGGGGCCTGGTTAGATCCTTTAAAAATGTGCGCAGCAATCACATCTGGATACATAGTCCTTGACTAGTGTTGACATTCCTGGCCAAGTGTAGCTGCGTTGCATTAGCTCAAGGGTCTTCTCCATTCCGGAATGTCCAGGGATAGGAGTATCGTGATGTAGATGTACTATCTCCATCTGGAGATCTCAATCTTCGGGTACGTACATCTTTCCTGATCTGGTGAAGAGAATCCCATCTCAATCTTCACAGATTCCGTGTTTCTTACATAATGTGATGACATCCAATTCTCAGATTTGGACCATGGCATCTCGGATGCGGTTTCTGATATTATCAGCATCAGTGGCAATGTGTAGAGTGGTAGAAGTGATCTGTTCTTGGGGAATGACGAGAACCATTTTGTTGTCGTCCTGGATTCCTACAGCATGATCTTCTCGGCAAGATAGGGGGTCGGGTTTACCCATTTGGGCTCCGGCCTTATGTACCCATTTGAAATTGAATCAGGAGAGGTACTGTGCCCATTGAGCTTGTCAGCGATTTAGATCTTGTCGCTTCATGAACCACTGAAGGTTTGCGTGGTCATTCCATACCTCGAATTGGAGATTAGCACCTTCTAGGTAGTGTCTCCATTTTTCCAAACTTCAGATAACACTCAGCATCTCTTTGTCAGCAATAGGGCAGTTTCATTCTTCGGGTGACATAGAGTGCAAATAGTAAGGAATGGGATGCCATTTGTCATCCTTCAGGATAGATAAGACTGCGCTGGTTGCGAAGTCTGAAGCATCGGTTTCAAGACGGAATTGCTTGTCAATATCTGGGAATGTGAGAATAGGGACGGTAGTGAATCATTGTTTGAGTGTGTCAAACGCTGTCTGTTGCGATTTTCTTTATTCGAAGGCCTGATCTTTCTTTGTTAGATCATTCAGCGGACAAGCCACTTGAGCATAGTCCTTGATAAACCTTTGGTAAAAATTAGCTAGTCCTAGGAAACTGCGCACACTGTGAACTGTTTTCGGGGTAGGCCATTCTAGTATAGCCTTGACCTTGTCATTGTTCATCTTGATTCCTTCGGCAGAGACAGTCATGCCTAGGAATTCGACTTCCTTGACTCAGAAGGAGCATTTCTCTGGCTTGATGAAGAGATCATGTTCTTCAAGTTGTCGAAGGACTTTGAGTACAATCTTGTCATGCTCTTCCTGATTGTTGGTTTTGGTGAAGATGAGTAGGTCATCAATGTAGACCACTATGACGTCTTCCATATCAGCAAAGATCTCGTTCATCACCAAGATGGATCTCCAATGGGGATACAACAATGTCAGAATCAAGGAAGGCGATGAATGGAAAGCCGCTTTCACTTGTCACCGAGGTTCCTTTGAACCCCTAGTAATGTATTTTGGACTATGCAACTCACCTGCCACCTTTCAAGCAATGAACAACTTAGTTCCTTGCAGTTTTTCGGACAACTGCCTGATAAGAGGAAGTGGGTAGTTGTTCTTGACTGCGTGTTCATTAAGATAGCGGTAATCTTGTACCATCTGCTTCTTTCCATCCTTTTTAGGGACGAAGACCATGGGAGAGGTCTGAGGGGATTTCGATGGCCTGATATAGTCTTTCCTGGTTTGATCATCGATGATGTCGGATACTTCTTTCTGTTCCTGCGGTGATAGGGGAATTAGTCTTCCTTTCTTAGGTATGAAGGTGTCTTTCATGTCAATAGCATGGTTCCATGGCTTGCGGACAGGCATGCGTTCAGACTCCTTCTTCGAGAAGACTTTGAGATACTTATGATAAGTCTTTGGGACTAGATCCTCGGGTCTTGTATCGGGCTTTGGGACTTCCGATCGTTCTTGCTCTTTCTTGATTGCATGAATGGTTCTGAGACCATTCTGATCAAGCATGTCAATGGATTGCTCGAGGGGAGACTTGCCCTGCAAGACTCTGCAAGTCCATGGACAGCGAGTCATCTTGACTTGACCGGTTTCCCAGTTGATGTCCGGATTATGGTGTTTCAACCACGTGTATCCGAGGATCATCTGGTGCCTGCCAAGATCAGTTATCTCGGCTACTACCTTTTCTTGGTGACCCTGGAAATCAATGACTATTTCAGCATAATGAGTGATGTCACCAGCCAAGTTACGTGTTCCATCCATGTTGTATACTGGTATGGGGTTTGACAACGGAAGTAACAGTATCTTCCTGATGCGGGCCCATTTCCGATCAATGAATATGGTGTTAGCTCCACTGTCAAGGAGAGCGTCAATTCTGCTAAAGCAACGGTTTTGCCTTACAGGTGCAATGTTGAGTTTCAATACTATGTCTCTACGTGTATTGCAGTTCAATATGCATCTCGGTGGTTCTGGGGTTTCAATAGAAGTAGGGGTGTAAACAGAATTAAGTGCTGGTTTCAAGTCTCAGCCGAGCTCCGAACCAGCTGAAGACCCCGTTTGACTATAGGTTAGAGATGAAGTCATATGTACAGATCGAGAGTCACTTTAATCACCCAGATCGATCAAAGTGCCTTGGCTTTTTCCTTGTTCTCGACATCATGCATGTTGTAGAAGAAGGCCTTGGCTTCATCAAAGCTCATTCCCTGAATGGCATGGGATTCCTGATCCCAAGATGTAGCGGGTTCTTCGGTGGTTGTTCGGATTCTTGATCCTTTGGAGCATCTCAGCTTGTGTCCTCCTCTAGACCATCTGCGCTCGGAGCATTTGGTTGAGGGAGATCGGCAATCTTTGGCCATGTGGCCCGGTGTCGATACTGCAGGAAATAGATGAATAGGATGCTAGGTAAATCTCTCAAATAAATCCTCCAACTCCAATCTGACTACGAGCTGGTGACAGACAACTAATCAACCAGATCAAACAGTGACTTGCCTTGGCAATAATCTACTGAGAGAGTTGAATATGTAGTCAATTGGGACACCGGTTCGTTCTTCCGCTCCCAAGTGTAATGACTTATAGGGAGAAGGGTGGCTATTTCCTAGCTAAGGTGATTCTAGATTTACCTACGAAAGTGTTAGGTTTTTACCTAACAACTACTACTAATCAACTAATGAAGATGGGTTCTAACCTTACTGTGGCTAGGAGGAATATGCTTATGTAAGCTGTTTGTGGTTGTTTGCAAAGGTACTTAGATGGTGATTATCTAGTACCAAGGGTGGGACTTGATTGGATCTTGTTCTTGAGTTATAAAGCTAAGTTTATTTACTAGCTTTATGTAGCGTTTCTAGTGTAATGTACTGGTAGCAGTCTTTGCTGGTGGTTCAACTGTGGGAAAATGTCCCTTATAGGTCACTCAGTTCACACACAATAGGGGTAATATCAAACCTGTTCTATTGGGTAACTGGAGTGCTAGACTTGTGCAAGATC